>VDFB02270651.1:171018083-171102534 GCA_007258455.2 Sequoia sempervirens | reverse complement strand
GGGATAGGATTTAGTATTTAAGGTTTAAGGGTTCAAGTTTTAAGGGATTAGGGTTTAAGGGTTGATGTTTTAAGGTATTATGGTTTAAGGATTGAGGGTCTAAGGGATAGGGTTGAGGGTTAATGTACATGCTTGAGCATATAGGGAATTTTGGTGAAACTACACATCGTACTCAAAATGAGACATACATAACACTTAGAAGATGTCATAATTGGCTAAAGAAAGGTCTCATTGATGTGCACCAACCCAATCCCATATTGACACATGATAAGAGTTAGGAAACCTTTACAAAATCAACTTTTTATTAATGCGGGTGCATTTTGGAGAAGTTGAAATATAGTCGTTTTGTAGAGCAAGCTAAAATGTTCTTGCATTATAATGTGAGCATGTTTTTTATTTATCTAAAAATAGTAAAATAGTCAGGACACCTATGATTTAGGCCCACATGCTCTGTTATTCTCCTGGTTCTGTGCATGATCTGACAAAAAACCACTTTTTGATGTTGTTGGGAAGTGCACATGTAGATTTTACACATTCTACCAAATTTGCATCAACTTTCCACCACCTTTTTCTGGTTTTCCAACTTAAGGAGGAAATAACATAGTTTTCACATCGAATTTGATATATATCATTTCAAGTTTCAAATTTTGTAGTGTTACAATATTAATTGTGATTGAACTATAGGAATTTAACATTATACATTGGTTAATTGTATAGTTTTTAGTACTTCTATTAGAGTTGTATACAATTAAATGTTGAAAAGGAAACAAGTTTGTGAAAAGCTCAAATTGTTAAGGATTTTGACGCAAGAAGAAAAAAAGACTACACATAACTGGGTAGTTTATCCATTCAAATCTCCGTTTTTAAGGTATGTCAAGTCTTTATACATGTTCTTCACATTTTCCTTCATTTTATTATGTTTCTTTATCGTCCCTTATCATACATGCTTAATACAATGCTTTGATTTTGTTATTATGTTGATTTTTGGATTAGATTTTGCTAAGTATGATAAATTATGAGTGTTCAACATACATAGCCTTAATTAAATGCATTAGATTTTGCTAAGGGATTAGATTATATTTTTTTTAAATGCATATTCCATGTTCACCATTGTTTGTTTTTAATTTTTGACATCTATGAGCATTCAAGGGGGGTTCCTTTAGCCTTAGCCCCTCTTGGCACATTTTAAAGTACATATTTCTTTACTATTTGTAGTGGTTTGGTTGCTCTTATAGTATCATTTGGCTCTTGTACAAACAAACAAATCATGGTTTGCATTTTTGCAATATCCACATAGATTCTTCCTTTATTCCCTTCTCTAAGGAATTATGCCATATAGTTTGTTTGCCTTGTATGTGGTTCCACATTTTGCATACATGTCTACTAGGGTAGCTACAACTATAACATTTGAAAAAAAATCCCCTTCCATTATGCTTTGATGGATGCCCGTACCTTGTTCCAAAGCTCCCAATTTGGCATAGACAAGGAGGATGTTGGAAAAAGTCATGAAATTCGTCTTTTCATCTACAAATTGCATTTACTTGAAATTTTATAATACCTTTCAAAAAAATCATTTTGTTCATATTATAAAATCATGGTATTCCATGAGACCACATTTCTTTGAGAAATTATATGTCAAATAGTTCATGTGCCTTGTCTGTGCTTCCACATTTTGCATACATGTCTACCAAAACATTTCAAACTATAATATTGAAAAAAACCCTATTTTATTATGCTTTGATGGATGCCCATATCTTATTCTAAAGCTCCCATTTTAGCATAGGTAGGAAGCATGCTATCAAATATTATCAAAAAAATCATTTTGTACATATCTTGCAATCCGTGCATTCCATAAGATGACATTTGTTTGAGGTATCATTTCAAACAATTCATATTCCTTGTATATGATTCCACATTTTGCATACATGTCTAATATGGAATTTTCAACTATAATATTTGAAAAAAATCCCCTTTCAATTATGCTTTGAGGGATGCCCATACCTTGTTTGAAATAGCCCATTTTGGAAAATGTAGGGGGATGCTATCAAAGGTTGTTGATTTTGGCTTTACACTTTCCAATTGTATTAGCTTGAAAGATTCTAAAAAAAATTTAACAAATCCATTTTGTGTATATTCTACAATAATTATGCTCAATGAGACCATATCTCTTTGAGGCATTTTCCCAAAAAATTCACCTATCTTGTCTATGCTTCCACATTTTTTACACATCTACTAGGGTAAGCTTTAACTATAAATTTAAAAAATGCCTCTATCCTTAATGCTTTGATGGATTCCCATATCCTATTCCAAATATCCTTTCTTGGCATGGGTAGGGAGGATCTTGAAAAAGGTTGTAGAATTTCTCTTGACACTCATTGATAGCATTTGTTGGGAAGTTTTCAAAACCTTTTCAACAAATCCATTTTGTGCATATCCTGCAATCATTTTTTTAGGAACTAATATTTGTCTCTTTGTCATGCTATAGATAAAATTCTTCATCATGCCGAGGAAATGATCAAGGATTAAACCAACACAAGAAGAGCAAGAAGCTAAGAATGCAAGGAAAACAATAAATATGAGGGAACTTCGTGATAAGAGGAAATTGGACACGATTGTCGAAGAAATTCCAATTGAAGAGGAACCTCAACCATCAACAAGATATATGGTATTGGTGGCACAAAGGGAATGAATGCAAAACCTTCATGCTATGAGAGATTTGAATAATGTAGTTGGAGACACATCCTCTACCGCAAGTCAAGATGGAGGGACACCATCTATCGTATCTCAAGTTGAGAGTACATCATCACTCACATGTGAGGAAGGAGGTACACCATTATTCCCATCTCAACCTCAAGGTACGTCCTCTATTCCATCTCCGATCAAAGGTATGGCATCTATAGCCCATCTCATTTAAATATTGATGAAATTCCTAATGTTGAGATGAATTTACCTTTGAGAACACCACCTAGAATTTTTCATAGAAAGCCAAAGTATTTGATTGATATTGATGAAAATATTTTGCAGCCAATGGAAGGTAAGATTCCAAATTTCACTTATAGAATATATGCTCATAAGATTTGGAGAGTGTTCTTTGAAAATTTAAATGATATCAAAAGATGTCAACTATTTATTGAAATGATGTGAAGTATAAAGTATAGGTCGATCATGAAGATTCTTGGGTTGAGAACATCAGAGGCTTCAAGTGAAAAATCTATTGTGAAGAATCTAATGAGTGCATATGAGAGTGTGGGTAACACCTCATGCACAAAAGATAGTAATGTCATATGACATGTCATTACATCAGAAATAGTAAGTAATCAAATGAGGAAAGTTTGTCTCATTAGAAAGACAAGTAGATCATTGAGAATAAAAAGAAAAATCTTTATCAAGAGTCATTGGAAGGCGCCAAAGAATCAAGGACGCTGATGAAAATAAATTATGGGAATTCTCAGGGAGACTACCATGAAAATAAAAAACCAATTTTTGAAGCATTGAGATTACTAATTGAAGACTTTTGGAAGAATTACACAAGGGTATCTCTAAATCAAAGGGATGTGGTAAGAAGGAGAATTTGTAGTTGAAACCATGAGCCACATCCAAAGCATGTTTTGGATGACACAAACACAATTTTTTTGTAGATTTCTAGAGATGTATCCTCAAATTAAAATTACTTAAAGATTTTTTGAAATGCTAAAACCTTTCTATGTTAAAAGAAATCACACATGCACTACTTTTTGTAGAGTGTACAATGAATTTTCTAACCATTTTGATGTTTATCAATCTATATGTTTATATTTGCATACTAACAATGTTTTGCAGGACTACGACATGCATGCCCAACCTACATCTTCAAGAGACTTCATCTCAACAATTTTATGTGAAAGAGAGGAAGGTCAAATATTCTACAAGAAATTATGCTTGGATGGCACATGTCAGCATTTTGTTGGCTTGCAACATATGCCAATATGTACACATATGGGAAGTACACATGCAGTTGGAAATGAACTAGTAGAGTTTGGAAAGTATAAAATAATGGCCTACAATACAAAATATGGTAAAGAAGCAAAAAGGTGTGATTCAGTTATTCAAAATATTCCAATGTATTAGTTTATGTCTACATTTCATGACGTTATAGTGTATGAGTATGCAAGGAATACACATGGATCTCGATGGTTGGACTTTCAATTCAAGTTATGCAAGTGCACCTTTCCACTTGGTAGCATTGTTTTAGTCATTGACTTTGTAGAGAAATGTAGTCTACAACCACAGCGTGAGGTGCAATAACAATATTACAACTCCACACATGTTTTTATATTTGTGCACATAGCATTCATTCATGTCAATGATAGTATAGAGAATGATAGAAAGATCATAAGGGAGTATCATTTTTATATCAGTGATGATCACACACATTCTACAAAGTTCGTGCAAGGTTGCTTTCAATTGTTCTACCATAATTTGGCTAGAAGGGGCATATCATATAGTTAGCATATCATATGGCTAGATAATTGTGCATCACAATTCAAAAACTCATGGATGTTTTATTGGTTGAGTAGGATGCATAATAATATAGGTATTCAGCATATGTGGAACTTTTGTGAGGTCAGGCATGGAAAGGGGGATCATGATGGTGCTAGAGCATGTATCAAAAGAGCCATAGCACAAGAAGAATTAAAGTATAAAGATAATGCAAAGTTGATAGATGCAAAATCAATTGTCAAGTGGTGTAATGCTTCAATGGGTCTAGGTAATGAAGGTAAGTCTTCGATTCTTAGATTCTTTTGGTTGATAGATGATACTAACATTGCACCATATGAGGATTGTTGTACATTGACAAGATCAAGTGAGCTACACTCTTTTAAAATCACACATACAGGTTCATGGATTATCCATATGCAAAAGATGGCATGCTTTTGTTCTTCATGTACAATGGGAGCCTGGAATGAGTGTGAGTCAAAGGAGTGGGTTGACAAATAGTGGTTAAGATTTCTTAGCCTACTTGACACATATCAACTCTCCACGGACCTCAAACTAAAACAGATGGAGTCATCAATTGACTTTGATCACATATCAAATTTGGTTCAACCAGGTAATATATCTACTTGCATAGTTTTTGAAATTTCTAATGTTATCTTACTTTGTAGTGTTTTTGTAATGTTGACCAATTTCATCTAATTTGTTGGTCATATAAATTCAGGGTATGTTACACAGTTATTGCAGATGAAGACAATGAAGAGGTAATAGATTATTTCTTGTGTCATTATGTTGAGGCCAAAATAAATTGGAGGACCTAGTTACATATGGAGAAAACATTAAATACCTTACAGGCTTGGTGGTTGTTACTAGAACATGGTTTAGAAGGTACCCACATGAGAGTGTTAATGTTTAGCTCTTTCATGACTTTGACATGCATCATAATATTTTTCATTACTCAAACCTTTTTGTGGTATCCAATGTTCATTTGATATAATATCGGGGTAGACATTTGAACAAGAACTTATTGAATGTGTGTGAGTCTAACCATGAGGAAATACTTGACACAATAAAGAGTAGAGAAAACCCAGATAGTTCATTGGATTAATTTGTAAGTATGCACATTGATTATGTAAATTCATGTTATTGATATTAATGTTTTGCAGTTGATGGTTAGACGGTATTTCATTTCTATATTCCAATTTTACATATGTTTTGGTTCCAATTTTACATATGTTTCTTTTTTGTTACTATAGTTTTGCACATATACATTGAAATTGGGTATATTATATGCATATTTATGGTTTCACCATTTGACCATCTTGAGACATCAATTTGCAAATTTGACCTTTACAACCCTAGATCAGACTTGGGAGACCCTTCCTCAACCATTATTTCACTCAAAATGTCAACCATTTCCATCATATCCATCCAAAATATATCATATTTCCCTCATCTTAGCATTTTCATCCATTATCATAAGCTAGTCATCACAATCATCATCCTTAAACTTTGGTCCTTTTGTCCATTATCCTACCCTTATCATCTTATCATTGTCATCATCATTTCTTTCATCATTGATCCTCCTTATCTTCCTATCCAATCTCTATCCTATCATATCATATCCAATATTTATCATCTTTTATCCTCTCTCATCACCCAATCATAATCCATATCATATCTTATCAGAATCAATCTTGTCAAGAGTCTATCTAGATCCTAATCCTTGTTATAAAAAACCCCATAAATTCATTTCTTAGGTGATTATCCAAGCCTAAGTAAGCATATTCAAGCCTTGTCTAAGTGATTATCCAAGCTTAGGTAAGAAAAAACCTCTATCCAAGCCTTACTCAAGTGATTATCCAAGCTTGAGTGAGAAACTCCAAACCTTGCCTAGATGATATTGGTCTTGTATCTCCCTTTTCATCATTTCGCATTTTCCATCCATTTCATCATTATCCCCTTTCCATCCATTCTATCTCAATCACAGTTATATATCACAATCAATACCAACACATATCCCCTCACACACCCAAAAAAGTTCACCACATATCCCACAACCTCAACATTATATCCCTTCTCCTCATATCTCAACACCTCTGATCTTCTAATCACATTTCTCCCTCTTATCAATACCAACACATATCATCCTCACAGCATCCCATATCTAAATATCTTGATAACCACCCTTCATAACTGGGCAATGGGAAAATGACAATGCATAACTAGAGAAACAAGTAGTAGAATGCATGAAATGAAAAAAGGAATCTACTCTAGAGAAGTTGAGGAAGGTGTGTGTGCAGTATGTGCAATGGGAAAATGACAATGCAAAATTGGAGGTAGAAATTACTAGAATGTATGAAATAAAAAAGGAATCTACTCTAAAAACACTTGAAAAGAAGCAAACCAAAGTGAATGAGATAGATAATGTATTGAATGAAGAGATTCTTCCTGCTCTTGAGAAGTTTCAAGGAAGGTGCCTGTGCAATATGTGGAATGGAAAAATGGAAATGCGAAAGTGGAAAAACTCAAGAGTTTTTATATTTGGTAAGAATTTGTGCAGGAAAAGAAAGTGGGAGATGATGCTATAGGTGGATTTGAACAAATGAAGTCAAAGATTCTTGAACTTAATACTTCCATGGAGCAAATACAACTAGAAATAGATGATAAGGAAGAAGCAATATCAAATGTAAGTGCAAAAAAATAGAATTGGTGTGGTGGACACATGAAAGTATTCAAGAAATTGAAAACTCTATCAAACAAAGGGATTTTGTTGTCCTAAGCATTGATGACAGAGCAGTTGATCTAAAGCTCAAAGTAAAAGATATGAAAAAGAAGTTAGAATATCATGAAAAGGAATGTTAGGGGGTGTTAACTAGTTATAAAAGGAATTCAAAGATAAGAAGAATATTTTATTGTCAATGAAAAGGAGGTTAGTCTACTCTAAAAACACTTTGAAAAAGAAGTAGACCAAAATGAATGAGATAGATAATTTATTCAATGAAGAGATTATTCCTGCTCTTGAGAAGTTTAGGAAGGTGCATGTGTAGATTCTTCTCTATTCATCATGCAACCAAACCAATAGTTCCAATGTGTCTAGATGGGTAGGTTTATGCTAGGAAAGGTCTTGTTTTTCACCTAAACATGTTGGAACAATCCAAGCTACATTGTATTTGTGAAGTCTTAAGAGACCAAAGTGCAAAAGGGAAGAAATATTTGACAGGCTATTACTAGAAAACCATGTCACTTAGAAACATTTTTTCTAAGGGTATGGGATCACATAGGGCCCCTCTACAATAACCTCTCCTAGTTTTTTTATATCTATAAGGCATTTGCTTGTGGTGTAGAGTTTTCAATTGATGGAAAAAGGGTCAAATGCATGTAGTGTAAAGTTGCAAGGTTGTGTAACTTTCATTATGTTTTTCATGTGACCAAACTGATAGTTCCAACATGTCCATATGGGTGGTTTTATGCTAAGTAAAGTATTTTTTGTACCCAAACATGCCAAAACAATTCGAACTACATTGGATTGGTGAAGTCTCTTAAGAGACCAAAGTACAAAAAGGAAACAATCTTTGATGATCTATTATTTAGAAACCATGTCACTTAAAAAAAATTCTTCTAAGGCTATGGGATCATATAGGGCCCCTCTACAATAACCTCTCTCGGTTTTTTATATCTGAGGCATTTTCCTATGGTGTCAAATTTTCCAGTTGATGGAAAATGGGTCAAATGCATGCAGTGTAAAGTTGCAAGGTGGTGTAACTTTCGTTTTGTTCATCGTACGAAAAAATAGACAATTCCAACACATTTGAATAGGTGGGTTTATGCTATGAAAGGTCTTGTTTTGCACCCAAACACGCTGAAATAGTCTAAGCTACATTATACCAACGAAGTCTCTTAAGAGACCAAAATACAAAAAGGCAGCAATCTTTGAGGAGTTATTACTCAAAAACTATGTCACTTAGAAAAAAAAATTCTAAGGATACGGGATACTATAGGGCCCCTCTACAATAACCTCTCTCAGTTTTTGATATCTCTAAGGAATTTGATTGTGGTGTCGAGTTTTCAGTTGATGGAAAATGGGTCAAATGCATTTAGTGTAAAGTTGCAAGGTGATGTAACTTTCATTATGTTCCAACACATCCAAATGGGTGGTTTTATGCTATGCAAGGTCTTTTTTTGCACCCAAACATGTCAAAATAGTCTGGGCTACATTGTACCAATGAATACTCTTAAGAGACCAAAGTGCAAAAGGGAAAAAAACTTTGAGGGGCTATTACCTAGAAACTGTGTCACTTAGAAACATTATATTTGAGGCTACATGACCACATAGGGCCTCTCTACAATAACCTCTCTTGGTTTTTGATATCTCTGAGGCGTTTTCCTATGGTGTCGAGTTTTCAGTTGATGGAAAACTGGTCAAATGCATGTGATGTAAAGTTGCAAGGTGGTGTAACTTTTATTTAGTTTTTCATGTGACCAAACCAATAGTTCCAACATGTCTATATAGGTGGGTTTATGCTAGGAAATGTCATGTTTCACACCCAAACATGATGAAATAGTCTAGGCTACATTGTACATGCGAAGTCTCTTAAAATACCAAAGTGCAAAAAGGCAGCAATCTTTGACGAGCTATTACTTGAAAACTGTGTCACTTAGAAACATTTTTTCTAAGGGTATGCGATCATGTAGGGCCCTTCTATAATAACCTCTCTTGGTTTTTGATATCTCTAAGGCGTTTTCCCATGGTGTCAATTTTTTAGTTGATGGAAAAAGGATCAAATGCATGCAGTGTAAAGTTGCAAGGTGGTGTAACTTTCGTTCTATTTTTCGTGTGACCAAACCGACAATTCCAACATGTTTGGATGGGTGGGTTTATGCTAGGAAAGGTATTTTTTTGCACCCAAACATGCTGAAATAGTTCGATCTACATTATACCGACGAAGTCTCTTAAGAGACAAAAGTGCAAAAGAGTAGCAAACTTTGACGAGTTATTACTCGAAAACCGTGTCACTTAGAAACATTCCATCTAAGGCCATAGGATCATGTAGGTCCTTTATACAATAACCTCTCTCAATTTTTGATATCTTTGAGGCATTTTCCCATGGTTTCAAGTTTTTAGTTGATGGAAAATGGGTCAAATGCATGTAGTGTAAAGTTGCAAGGTGGTGTAAGTTTCATTCTATTCATCGTGCAACCAAACCGACAATTCCAACACATCTGGATGGGTGGGTTTATGCTAGGAAAGGTCCTGTTTCACTCCCAAACATGCTAAAACAGTCTGAGCTACATTGTACTGGAAAAGTCTCTTAAGGGACCAAAATGCAAAAAAGGTAGCAATATTTGAGGAGTTATTACTCAAAAACTGTGTCACTTAGAAACATTTCATCTGAGGCTACAAGATCACGTAGGGCCCCTCATAATAACTTCTCTCAATTTTTGATATCTTTGAGGAATTTTCCCGTGGTGTCAAGTTTTTAGTTGGTGGAAAAAGTGTCAAATGCATGCAATGTAAAGTTGCAAGGTGGTGTAACTTTCATTCTATTCGCCATGCGACCAAATCAACAGTTCCAACACATCCAAATTGGTGGGTTTATGCTAGGAAAGATCATGTTTCACACCCAAACATGTTGAAACAATCTGAGCTACACTATATCGATGAAGTATCTTAAGAGACCAAAGCGCAAAAAGGTAGAAAAATTTGACGAGCTATTACTCAAAAACTGTGTCACTTAGAAACATTATTTATGAGGCTATGAGATCATGTAGGGCCCTTTTATAATAACCTCTATCAGTTTTTGATATCTCTGAGGCGTTTTCTCATGGTGAAAGTTTTTCTGATGCTCCAAAAACTGTCAAATGCATGTAGTGTAAAGTTGCAAGGTAGGCTACTTTTTGTTTTGTTCTTCATAAGGCCAAACCGTTAGCACCAACACATCCAGTTGGGCACATCTACACTAGGCATGGTCACTGCCCTTCATTATAAAAGGGTCATAGTCTTTCCTATTTGAAAGGTCACAACTTTTTGCCTTTGAAATGTCACAGCCTAAATCATATCATCACTATTCATGAGAACCTAAATTAATTTATTTGCAATATTGCCTAAGGTTGTATTCTTAATTGAATTCTTCAAGGATGTTATAGATTTCTTTCTCGACGATAAATTTCTCTCCCTTTTATGTTAGTGCTTATCAACCTAGAAAGCATTTTGACAAATAACATTTTTAATACACATGGATTAATCTTGTTGAAGATACATCCAGTCATGAAGCAAAAAAATACATATATGTAATACATAAAGTATGAGGCATACACATGAATAGACGTTAAACGTGAAGTATACATAGGAAGCATGAAGCATACATGTGAATACACGTAATACATGAAGTCTATACAGGAAGCATGAAGCATACATGTCAAAACATGAAGTATACATAGGAAGCATGAATCATACACGTGAACACATGAAGTATACACAAGAAGCATGAAGCATACATGTGAATGGTAGCATGAAGCATAAATGTGGAATGGTAGCATCAAGCATACATGTGGAATGGTAGATGTCTTCCAAGAATCATATGAAAAACTTCTAGAGGTATGAAGTCACATGTAATAATGTCTTGATCATTTTTAGTTGCATACAACAAAGTGCATTGTATAATTACATGAATTTCCTTACCATGCTACAATGATCCTAGAGAGTGAGAGCTTAGATGTGTAGTGGTAGAGAGACCTAGGTGTTAGATTGCATCATGAATTATTATATTCATATGATTAATTTAATGTTCAATAATCTTACAGGAGAATAATGTTTAAACTATATATTTACAATTATATAAAGGAAGAATGCATGTAATACAATTGGACTTTAAATATTTGAAGTAGACCATTTAAAAATATGTATTAAAGTGTGGATTTATAATGAAAATATGGACACCATCAATAAAAAAAGATGTGTATTAACCAAATAGCCATATAGGCATACACCAATATATGTCAATATAAGTATAACATATATACAAAATAGCCATATAGTCTTACAATAATTTCATATAGGCATACAATGTCAACTAAATGCAATACAAAATATATGTCCACAAATGCCATAGGCATACAACAAAGGAACCCAATAAAAATTCATTCCCCTCTGGGTGAAGAAAATATATCGCAAGTGGCCTTTGATCTTTGAGGGGATGGTGACACATATGAGAGTGGTCTACTTCAAACCCAAGGGCTACTCCTCCTACTTAGTTCATCATGGATCCTTAGTTGTTACAATAAAATTATAGACATTAATATATAGAAATTACATTATAAAAAATGAAATATTTAACAAAATAATCACTTGCCACCTCCAAATGTTCTCTCTCCTCTTTTGCCACAGTAGCACGATCAGGATGTGGCGTTCTAATGTCCTATAGAAACCATCCAAATAGAAATTAAACTACAAATCAATAATCATTTAATTTTTCAATAATGAACAACTATAACAATGAATGTAATTTGAAATTTACCAATTTACCTCATACTGTCATCAAAGGCATCAAGCTATCAATTGCAAAAGACACACCATGCTCCATTTCCATATGAATGTCAGGAGGTGTCTCTGCTTGCATCATCTGAAAATAAAACAACATTATTCAATTAAAAAAACTAGAATAGTGATGCAGGTCATGGATTATAATGTATGAGATAGTCAACAAAATTTTGAGCACTTTGGTAGACATGTATGAAAAATGTGGTAGCATAGACAAGGCAATGAACTGTTTGAAAAAAAATTGAGTGTACTTTGATAAAATTCTTTGGTAGACATGTATGGAAATTGTGGTAGCATAAACAAGGTAGTGAGCTATTTGAAAAAATTCCTCACAGAAATGTGGTCTCATGGTGATGGAAATCACCATGAGACCACATTACTTTGAGGGATTTTTTCAAATAGCTCATTGCCTTGTCTATGCTATTGCTTACTATTATGCTTTCATATATTTTTTCCAAGAATCCATAATTTGTTCGAAAGCACCTATTTTATGCTTTTAACCATAGCAACAAGGAAGTGAACTATTTGATAAAATGCTTTGGTAGACATGTATGGAAAATGTGGTAGCATAGACAAGGTAGTGAGTTGTTTGAAAAATTGCCTCAAAGAAATGTGGTCTCATGGTGATGTCCATCACCATGAGACCACATTTATTTGAGACATGTTTTCAAATAGCACACTACCTTTTCTATGCTATTGCTTACTATTATGCTTTGATAGATTTTTTCCAAGGATCCATAGTTTGTTTAAAAGCACCTATTTTAGGCTTTTAGTCATAGCAGCAAGGAAGTGAACTATTTGATAAAATGCTTTGGTAGACATGTATGGAAAATGTTGTAGCATAGACAAGGCAATGAGCTATTTGAAAAAATGCCTCAAATGTAATATTTTTTTATGAACTCGAGCACCTAGGATCACCTACAAAATGGAGATTAACCTTCCACACGAGAGCAGCAAGAGGATGAAATGCTGAAATATGGTGCAATAACAGAATGATAATATTATCACACTCAAAACGATATAATATGCATCAACACTCCCTTGAATTGACTGAGTTGATATGAGCACATCTATACTAGATTGGAGGGACAGGTGAGTGTTGAATATATAACAAAAATGAGCATATAATTCCAAGAGGGGTGATAACTCCCAAATAACCAAATTAGGTGGGAATTTTCCTACTTGAAAAATTCCAAATAGGTGGTATAACCTACTCAGGAGGAGACAAGAGAGTGGTTTTTTGAGGTGGCATAAAAGTCCAAAAGCGGGTGTGAGACTCAACCACCCAAGTGTGGGTGAGAGTGACACATGTAATCAATCGATTACGCCATGTGTCCTCACATGAAACACGTCTCATATAACCTAAGTATGCTTAATAATTTGTAGGAAAAATAAATATTAAAAAACCTACACTAACACCCCCCCTTAAGCATAGCTTAGGTGGGTGAAAAGACACAAGGATGGGTCCCAGCTATTGGCCATATTAGGTGCCCATGTACAAAATAATCTCTCATAACCAAAGAAAAGGATAAAACCCAGTGGGACAAAACTCCTCCCCAAAAGAGAAAATAAAACAGGTTTCCCAACACAAGAAATAATCCCATGCAAGGAAGAAGTCCCCTCTAAAATAGAAAGGATAAGAAAGAATATGTATCCTTCCCTCAAGTAGTAAATTGTACCAATGGTTGATGCTCAAAATTGGATGTAGAAGATGGTCCACGATCGTCGAACAACATTCCTCCCCTTAGGAAGAAATAAAACCAAAGGTGCATAAATAATTTCTTCCCATTCCTGAAAGGAATATAAGGGAAGAAAGCTCAAAATGTAAGAAGCCTCTAAAAATTGCTCATCTATCTCCATGTCGATGTCGAAAGCTACCACCATCAAATCAGGTGTTCTAGGACACACTGATGAAGATGACAATCTAGAACCTAGTAGAGATGTATTTAGAACAAGATCCAAAGACTCTAATATCTCCTCTAAAGAAAAAGATGCCTCCCCTGAATGTTGCTCAAAAGTATCCACAATCATGTCAAACTATGATGAATGGTCATGTAGAGAATGAACAAGAGGATCCAGAAGTCCTCCATAACAACTGAATAAGAATCAACTTCATCAAAGAGAAGATGAATTTCATGAATAGTGTCTCCCAAGTCTGAAATACGAGACTCCATAAACAAACCTGCAATGTCTATCAAGTAGTCATCCAAAGTAGCTATATTTGAAAGACAATGTGTATCCTACTGCACTGAATCACAAGAATCCATGAATGTAGCAACACAAGTATCCTTAGAAGCAACAGTAGATGGAGGAGAAGGAATGCAAGGCTCAAGAACTAGATCACATGTGAGAATACCCAAGTTCAAGTAGCCAAAGTTCTCAAAATCAAAGCTCACACTAGGAGTGTGATCAACAACCAAAGGATCAGAACCATCATCAGGTGCAAAGTCTGAAAAGGTGTATAACTGAGATGCATGATCAACTATCCCAATAGCAATTATTTCTCTGCTCTCCAAGTCTTTGATGATAATTGAATCAGGTGTGAATTCCATAGTATTCCTTGTTCCACCATGAGTGATCTGATAGATGGAAAGAAGATTGCTTGAAAGATGAGGTACACAAAAAACATCATTGAAGGTGTCATCCCCAATATCAATAGATCATTTCCCAATTACATCCATGTATGTATTGTTTCCCATCAGAATAGGTGGCATAACACAAGGCTCAAAAGAAGAGAACATAGACTGTGTAGAAGCCATATGATGAGAAGCACCAGAATCTAGGATCCATCTCCCTAATCCAAGACCTATAGAGGCATAAAGAGCTTTACCTTTTGATTTACCTACCCCTATAGCATGGCCTTTTTCCTTATCAAATTCTGAATTTTTTGAATTTTTTGAATTAGAAGAAGTTGAATCAACCATTTGAGAAGGCAAGCTGATTTTGTTCTTCTCAAGAAGATGTTTTAGTTAATCAATATTCTTCTTGTAATAAGAATGTTCTTCATGTCCACTCCTCTTGCAATATGCACAAGTGGGCTTCTCATTCTTAGATGAATCCTCTTTTGAAGAGAATTTAGAGTCTACTTTAGAAGTAGATAAAGATTGATCTGAATCTTTCTTTCTATCTCCTTGGTTCCTTTGTTTCTTGGTTTTCTTATTAGTTCCTTGTTTTGCATCCAAGGAATGAGACTTGGAAGATTTAATAATCCCCATTTGAATCAATTTATCTTGCTCCTTTGTGAGATTAGTTGCGAACTCACCTAGAGAAGGAATAGTAAATCCTTTTCCTAAGGCTCTTTTCATTACATGAAATGTAGAAACAAACACTGCAAAATCAGGACCAAGTTTTGAAAGAATGCTTAAAATCAACTATGAGTCATCCTTTTTAACTCCACACTGCTCTAACTGTAATCTTATGGCATTCAACTTAGTAAAGAAATCTTGAATGGTGTCAAAATTACATGGGCTCAATCCTATGAGCTCGTTCTCCAATGAATGTGCTCTCAAATCATCATGTTTACCAAAGAGAGTATTCAAAGTATTCCACACTTTCTTTGGTGATTTTTGAAACATAATATGAAAGTGTAGATCAGGAGACACAACCATGCATAAGGTGCCAAAAGCTTCATCACATTTGTTGAACCATTTAGGCTTTTCTTCATCCCTTTTCTACAGGTTCCTTTTCAATACGCATTTTTATTTTATACAATTTTAACTTTCTTAAGTGAAGTTCCATTTCATTTTTCCACTCAAATTAATTGTATGGTGTGAGTAGAGGAACCACTTTATCCATTTTAGATTGTTGTTGCAGTGTGAGAGAAAAAATGTAAGAAGAAACACACAGAGATACTCTCGTTTTTCACTCAATAAAGAATCCCCCCCAACAAAAAATGATTTGGCACTTTATAAATTAGTGTGTTTACAATGTTAGAGTTGTTTTCCATAGTTTTACAAGTGTCCAAAATGGACCCAAATACTGAAAGTACAATACAATCTCAAAATCAGAACCTCATAATAGCACCATCATGTAGTTCTTAGAAAAATATCAAATTTCAAAGAAAGAATCACCTTGATCTGAGGTCGTGTGAAAGTTATAGTTGTTTGAAGTTCCAAAAATGAGAACTATCCTTCAAATATGCTAAGAAAACTTATTTTCTGGAAAATATGGATCAATTGAATAAAAACTTATCACACCATTGTGAAGCCTCTGAAATTCTACCGCAATTCAAAAAAAAATTCTCGCAAAAAGACCTTTGTATGGCTAAGAACGAGTCTTGCGAAGTTCACCTTCCAAACTCAAATGCTCAACGAAGGGGGGGCAAAAAATTCAATTGAGCGTTGATGTCACTACTGATGTAGTGATAATGTCATCAAATTATGAGCTTAAAATTGACAGCCTGGAGCCCATCAAAAGAGAGTATGCTCCTCTTGAAACATTCTTTAGGAATATTCTCATCGAATATTCTTTCAGCTGACGATAATGGAATTTTTTTTTACGCTTTGGAATATTCCAAAGATCGAATCTTTGCTAGCCAGTAGTGGAATCTACAGTAGTCGATAGGAATATTCCACCTGGATGCTTTACAAACTTTAGTTGGCTTTTAAATTAACTGCTAGTTTATACAAAGTGTCAGTTTTCCAAAATTTTCGTCGATTTATGAATGTCATCGGACTTTTTTTTTAATTTGACAATGGATTTGAAATTTTGTGCTGTCGGATTCTTTTGAACGTTGGGAATTGCCATAATCAAAAAAATATTCTTGGGAATTTTTTTAAATATGTCGCCGGCCGTTTTCTAAGGTCGTCGTCAAAAGGGTCACCATGATGCCCCTGCTGGTACAACCTACGTAAGATTTGATGGTCTGTGCATGCTTTTTAAAGCCTTGATTTTTTTTTTTCTTTTTTTCTTTTTTTTTCAAAATAAATTTACAAAAAAACTTTACAAATAAAAACAATATTTTTTATTTTGATTTTTTTAAATTAAAAAATAATAAAAAACGAAATGATTCTTTTTTGTTTTGAAAAAAAGATTAGGAAATATATATATATATATATATATATATATATATATATATATTCACCTCAAAATGTGTTCAAGGGGTCACTTGGCAAAAAAAAAATTCCCCTTTGTCCAAATTGGACAAATTATATATGAAAATGGGGGTTTTTGGGCCTTCCAGATGTGATGGTCTAGTTCGCTTTGGCTCAAAATGATCCTAGCAAAATCTCAATGGTGAATTCTCCCAAATCAAGAAGGGGCTTGCAGATCTAAATGCTCTAATACCATGTAAGAGTTGTTGATGAACTCAAGCACCCAGGATCACCTACAAAACCGAGATTAAGCTTCTACACAAGAGCAACAAGAGGATAAAATGTTGGAATATGGTGTAATAACAAAATGATGATATTATCACACTCAAAATGATACAATATGTGTCAGCACTCCCTTGAACTGGCCGAGCTAATATGAACTCATTTGGACTAGATAGGAGGGAGAGATGAGTATTGAATATATAGCATAATATGAGCATATAATTCCAAGAGGGGTAATAACTCCCAAATAGCCAAATTAGGTGGGAGTTATGCCTACTTGAAAAAATTCAAATAGGTGGCATAACCTACTCAGAAGGAGACAAGAGAGTGGTTTTGTGAGGTGGAATAAAAGGCCAAAAGAGGGTGTGAGACTCAACCACCCAAGTGTGGGTGAGAGTGACACATGTAATCGACGGATTACGCCATGTTTCCTCACATGAACCACGTCTCATATATCCTAAGTATGCTTAATAATGTGTAGAAAAATAAATATTGAAAAACCTACACTAACTTCACAGAAATGTGGTCTCATGGTGATGGACATCACCATGAGACCACATTTCTTTGAGGTATTTTTTCAAACAGCTCACTGCCTTGTCTATGCTATTTCTTACTATTATTCTTTGATAGATTTTTTCCAAGCATCCATAGTTTGTTTGAAAGCACCTATTTTATTATTTTAGCCATATCAACAAGGAAGTGAATTGTTTGGTAAAATTATTTGGTAGACATGTATGGAAAATATGGTAGCATAGAGAAGGCAATGAGTTGTTTGAAAAAATGCCTCAAAGAAATGTGGTCTCAAACCATATTTCTTTGAGGAATTTTTTCAAATAGCTCACTACCTTGTCTATGCTATTGCTTACTATTATGCTTTGATATATTTTTTCCAAGCATCCATAGTTTGTTTAAAAGCACCTATTTTAGGATTTTAGCCATAGCAACAAGGAAGTGAACTGTTTGATAAAATTATTTGGTAGACATGTATGGAAAATGTGGTAGCATAGACAAGTGGCAATGAGCTGTTTGAAAAAATACCTCAAGGAAATGTGGTATCATGGTGATGGATATCACCTTGAGATCACATTTGTTTTAGGAATTTTTACCATGAGACCACATTTCTTTGAGGCATTTTTTTAAACAATTAATTTCCTTGTCTATGCTATTGCTTACTATTATGCTTTGATAGATTTTTTCCAAGCATCCATAGTTTTTTTAAAGCACCTATTTTAGGCTTTTAGCCATAGCAGCAAGGTAGTTGAATTGTTTGATAAAATTCTTTGGTAGACATGTATGGAAAATGTGGTAGCATAGACAAGGTAGTGAGTTGTTTGAAAAAATGCCTCAAAGAAATAGTATGATTGCATGGTCTTCTTTCTCCTTGATAGTCTCATTATACGTTTGGTTTCCTGATATTTGACCCTAGGTATGATATGTATAGCTAGTTGTATAAATATTTTCTTCATAGGGTTCATTATCTTGTTGATAAAAAAGGATAGTGTAATTATCGTCATTAGAGAAGGGTTTCTTTTTTTACTGGGGAACTCATCAAAGTAAGAGTGAAGCATGATTATGAATATGGATTAAGATGAACAATAAAATGATATAGATTGTGGATATAGGTTTTTGTTGGATAGGTTGATGGATATTCCAATTTGTATGGTTGATTTATTGGACTTGGTAGATAATTGTGTAGACATGTAAAATTGGCTCAACACATTATCACACATGTTGAATGACATTTTCACATTATCAATCCACTATCACCTAGTAT
The DNA here is from genome assembly GCA_007258455.2 of Sequoia sempervirens. Lineage (NCBI taxonomy): Eukaryota > Viridiplantae > Streptophyta > Pinopsida > Cupressales > Cupressaceae > Sequoia > Sequoia sempervirens. The sequence goes on along the minus strand of VDFB02270651.1, from coordinate 171,083,432 downwards.
CACTTCATTTTCATGACATTTGCATCATCTAACCATTTCCCTCTATTAATTGAATAATATTACATTATTTGATTAATTAACCCAAATTCCTCTATGATTATTTAATTATTTCACACTTTTCATCAAATTTAACCTTGTAATCACTTTGATTAATTAAATAAATATTCTTTATTTAATTATGTCTCTAATTTAACATTTTCATCTATTTTAATTAAATGATTGTTTAATTAAAATTCATTTAACACTTTCCTCTAAAATTAATTAAATGATTATTTATTAATTGTTTAATTAATTCATCAAAAACCCCTTTCAAAAAATTAAATAATTATTCTTAATTATTTAATAAAATCATCATTTTCCCCCTCTTTTGCATTTAAATAATTGTTTTGATTATTTAAATCTAATTAATGATTTTTCCTCATATACACATTAGTTAATTAATTAATTTAAAAAATTAATTAATTATTCTCTTCAAACTTTCCCTTCTTTAAAAAATCAAATTTCCCTCTTCAACTGAAATTGAAATTGGAAATTATTCTTTAAATCTAATTAACACTTTTTCCTCATATGCACATCAGTTAATTAATTAATTCATAAAATTAATTAATTATTCTCTTAAAACTTTCCCTTCTTTAAAAAATCAAATTTTCCTCTTCAACTGAAATTGAAATTGGAAATGATTCTTTAAATCTAATTAATGTTTTTTCCTCATGTGCACATCAGTTAATTAATTAATTCTAAAAATTAATTAATTATTCTCTTAAAACTTTCCCTTCTTTGAAAAATCAAATTTCCCTCTTCAACTGAAATTAAATTTGGAAAGGATTCTTTAAATCTAATTAACATTTTTTCCTCATATGCACATCAGTTAATTAATTAATTCAAAAAATTAATTAATTATTCTCTTCAAACTTTCCCTTCTTTAAAAAATCAAATTTCCCTATTCAACTGAAATTGAAATTGGAAATGATTTTTAAATCTAATTAACACATTATCCTCATGTGCACATCAGTTAATTAATTAATTATTCTCTTAAAACTTTCCCTTCTTTGAAAAATCAAATTTCCCTCCTCAACTAAAATTGAAAATGGAAATGATTCTTTAAATCTAATTAACACTTTTTCCTCATATGCACATCAGTAATTAATTAATTCAGAAAATTAATTAATTACTCTCTTAAAACTTTCCCTTCTTTGAAAAATCAAATTTTCCTCTTTAACTGAAATTGAAATTGGAAATGATTATTTCAATTTTTCAGTTAACTGAATTCACATAATCAAAAGCAATCAATCATTTTAGAAAATTTATCTCATCTTCCCCTTCGACCGTTGATTCTTCTAGAAAATCTAGCAATCTCATCCATCGATTCAGTCTCCTAAAAATCAATAAATACACCCTTCTTCTTCACAATAAGGATCCATATTTTCATTATCAAAACTCTACTAAATTGATTCTTCACAATATCTAGGTCAGTTTTCTCTCTTGAAGCTTTTGCACAAACGTCAACGGAGGCTTTGTAAGAGACATAAACGATCCAACATCACTTCGAATACACTCCAACACGGGATGGTAAATCTGTTTTTATTTGAATTCATGTTTATTACATTGGTTTCATAATTATCTTTGAATTCTTTTATTTTACAGTTGCATTTCATGAGTGAGGGATTAGATCTTGATCTTTATTTAGGAATTAGATTAGTTTTTTTTTCCTATGTTTTGATAATTGTTTTTCATCATTATTTTTTCCTCTCACACATTTTGGCACGCCCAGTGGGACCGGATCCCAAAGCATTAACATTTTTATGATCAAATTTTGAAGTTACAAGTCCAGGAAGCATTTTTATGATTAGTTTATGAAGGCAATATTTGAGCAAACTTCTAATCTTTTTTTTTGCAGGGAAGTCAAACAGTCCAAGAAAAACACAAGTTTCCTTAGTTTAATAACATTTCGATTTGGTGTTTTAAAACTAAACAAACAAAACAAGATAAGACTAAAGTTTGGTGCTTTAAAATATATAATGAATGATGACCAATCGAGTTTTATTTTGTTGACCAAACGCACGCTTTCAATATGTTGACCATTAATGACCAAGAATAGGAAGACTTCAATTGGTGCTTAAAATTTAACAAGTCATTTTTCTGTATTGCGCTATTGCTATGAATTGTGTTTGACGTCTCAAAGAATTAAATTTGGTGCAACTAAAAAGAATATTGATATCTTCATAACACTTCAATTTGGTTAAATAACTCCGCTCGAGTGGATTCATGAACAATTGCAATGAATTGTCTTTGAAGTGTTTGCTATGATTGGTAAAGCTAAGTATCTATCATCTCACCTCACGTCCTTGTGAAAATCTTGGTTGAAGAAAAAATACTTTGAGCTTTACATTTGAGTGTTTTTCACCTTTTGGCCATAAAGAGAGGGTCTTCCTATGAAACACATGTCACGCTGGAGAATTCATAGTCAAGTCCTCAAAACAACACGTTCACTGGCGAGCTATATAAGTGTTGTGAAAATCATGAGATAAGTAGCTTCAATGATGTGCCAATAACATATTGCACCTAATCCCATGCCTTAAGTGGAACGAGAATAGTTAAAGAGCCTTAAGTGGCCAGTGGGTTAGTATTGGATGCCTCTATTCTCAATTTGTTGTCACTATAACCCTTTGTTCTTAGATGTTATCCAGTCTGACCAATCGAGTTATTTTTAGTGGTGCATCAGAGTCAAGTTTCTCTATTGTAAGTGGAATTTGAGAAGAAACTTGTCAAGTCAGATTTTGATCAAAGCAAAGAGATTAAGAGTTTCATTCTTAACAATCTCGACACTTTGATCTAAAAACTGCATGTAAAATCGCCTCTACTTATGAGGAGCATGAAGCAGGCCCACTAGGAAAAACGTACCCACTTGAGCTAGGATTGTACATGATTGTGAGTCAGTTAAAACACGTTGCTTGATTTGAAACACTTGAACAAACATGAACATGATCACCAAAATGTAAAAACCCTTGTGGTCTAAGTGGAATGTGAGAGTAGCCATATGTTTTTCACTCCTTGAGGTTTTACCTTGAAGGTTTTTGAGCATTTAGGCCACAATCATAGGTCACTTTATCTAAGGTCAGCATAGGGAATTACAACTTTCATATGTTCATCTCTACAACATTGAGCTTTGAAGAGAGGGATTTATTGAAGTTGCAAATACTTAGACAAGAAAACAATTGTTCAAACCAATTTTCAGTCAAGTCAGTACTATAATATCACATTTCCATATCTGGAAGACCACAAATCTAAGAGAGAAATCCAAAACACTTGCAGAGAAACCATAGGTGCTAGAAACATAATTTGCAAAACTCCTGCATTTGCTCAAATTCTGGCCACACATCTATCATAACTCAACACATTTTTTTGGTCTATTCTCTATCTAAGGAATTGTTTTATGACCACCTTTGAAACACAAAATCACACTTTTTCCATATAATTGTGTATTTGATAGAAAACACATGCATTTGACACCAGTGCTCACGCAGTTACCATAATATTCAACCGCAGTAAACCCTATCTACCATCACTTGCCTATGATCTCAGGAAAGTCCAAAATCCTTAAACAAGAATCCATATTCTGACTCTTGAAAAGAAAACATCGTAACTCTATACATAGCAAGAAACGTGCTTGGAGAAACCACTGCAACCGATCTATCATTGTAAGGAAATTTTATGATAGTTTATCACCACCTCCTGACTTGGTTGACCCTAGGCCTAGACTATTGTTAGAAAGTAGTTTATGACTACAACTGGATTACAATCTCAAAGGAAAATGGATACCAACACAAACAAGTCTACAGTTCCCACAGGCAGTATTGCAGACGAGGGAACACCATGGGTATCCGTAGGGAGAAACAAAAATAATGAACCTAAACCTACAAACAAAGAAACAACATGGGCCTCACAAAAAAACAACACAGGTGAAGAAACTGGGCCATGGGGGTATGATCCTAACACTACCTTAGAGGGAGTCACAAATATGATGCCCACCAGACAACCCCCTACTACATATGAACTCTAGCTATCACATCAAAACATGATGGCCAAATCTAGTCAAGACCCAAAAGATGTTATCATTCATGATCATGATAATGAAGAGGAATTTATATAGGAAGAATACAAACAATATGCAAACCATCCTAAAACATTGAAACTAATGGATATAATGCTTAGAAAGGATCCAAACTCATACTTCATGCACTTGGCACGAGGGGGTGCAAAGCTACCCACAGATTTCAATGTAGATGCACTAAAAGATTCTACCTTAGTTCAATTAGGAGAAACAGCCATGGTTAGAAAAATACCTAAGCCAAATGAACTCCTGAACATGACACCACTAGTCTCAGCGAAACAAAATGATGGTCTAAACCAAAGTGTGGATAACCCATTATATAGACAACCAACTCAAGTTGAACAAGCTATGGTTGCTCACACATATCAAAATGGTCAAAACATGCCATCACAGAACATAGACCTAGAACAATCTGGTCCTAGTAATGTCATACAATATCAACAAGGGCCTACACCAACACAATACTACCAACCTCAGCAAGTGCAATATCCACAAGGACCCCAACCAATGCAATTTCAACAAGGGTCCCCACAAATACAATATCCACAAGTCATACCTCAAACAAACTATAAACAAGGGACTAACACCCCCTTCGTCCAACAAGGTGTCTCACAGGGAACTTTCATTAGTCCTACCCAACAAGGTCTCCCAATAACGCACCAAAAGGGAACTTTCAGTAGTCCTACCAACCAACAAGGAAACCCACAGAGCAACCTTATTAAATCAACCTCTCTATAGGGTAACCTTAGTAGTCCCATAGGGAAACAAGGTGTCTCACAAATGCATCAACAAGGAACCTTCACTAGTCCTGCCCAACAACAAGGTGTCTTGCAAATGCCTCAACAAGGAACCTTCACTAGTCCTACCCAGCAACAAGGTGTCCCACAAATGCATCAATAGGGAACCTTCACTAGTCCTACCCAGCAACAAGGTGTCCTGCAAACACATCAACAGGGAACCTTCACTAGTCTTGCCTAGCAACAATGTGTCCCACAAATGTATCAACAGAAAACCTTCACTAGTCCTACCCAATAGCAAAGTGTCTTGCAAACGCATCAACAAGGAACCTTCATTAGTCCTACCCAATAGCAAGTTGTCTCACAAACGTACCAATAGGGAACCTCTAGTAAGCAGATCATCCAACAATGTATCCCACAAATGCACCAACAGGGAGCCTTCAGTAGTCTGCAATATCAAAACATACTTCCAAATCAGTACCAAGCGATACCACAACAACAGTACCAAAGCACACCCTACAACATGCAAGGAATTAATTCTCCCTATATCCAACAAGGGAAACAAGGATTCATACCAACACAACAATATGCCTACGATCAAAATAACGTCATAGGGCCACAAGGTTACATAGCCCAAACACCTTTTCCTGGCACACCCATGGAAGCAATGAACTTACAATTACAAGAGATGAAACAGAGGATGGAAAACATGGAACTCAAAAAGACCAATAAGATTTAGACTCTAAAAGACATATTTCATTTCCCTTTCGATGAGTCTGTTAGCATGATACCTTTTCCCAAGAACTACGAAATACCTAACCTATCAAAATACAAAGGGAAAAGTTGTCCTATTGAGCATTTGCAAGAGTTTTCAATAGCCTGCATGGAGTTCAAACATAATGATTCATATATGATGAGGCTATTTCCATGAAGTCTTGTTGCCACAGCCATGGATTGGTTCACAAAGCTAGATCCTCTAGTTAAAACATTTGATGAGTTATCAACGATATTTTTCAACCACTACTCCTTTAACATTGAACAGGACGTAATTGTCCCTGACCTTTTTAAATTAAAACAAGCCCTAGGGGAAGCATTTTCAATTTTATTGCAAAGATGGAGGAATAAAGCTAGTAGGTGTAAATGGCCCATTCCAAACAAACAACTCATAGATATTTTCATCTCTTGCTTAATCGAAGAAATCCATTACCAATTGATGATGCTATGTACTAATAGCTTTGAGGAAGCAATTGAGAAAGGCATAATAATCGAAAGAGCACAAATAGAAAAAGGGGTCATAAAAATCTATAACTCTAGAGACCAACCATCAAATTCAAACGAGAAACCAAAATTATGGGCCAAAAATAAGAATGTGACCAACGATGGAATAGTCGATGCTAAAATGATTGGAAACATACAACCTACCTATGTTCCACAAAATAACATCCAAGCTACACAACCAAGATACAACACAAACATTGTTCCAAACAATCAGTTGAACTATCATCAAAACAATCAAGTGAAAAATTCTTAGCCAAGCCAAGGATGAAATAGCCAAGAGAGATCGCAAAGACAATTTGACAATCCAAAATGAAACTTCAATCCCTTAAAGGAACCTCTTGAAGTTGCCATGCACGAACTAGTAAAACAAAACGTTATCAAGCCTAGCGACAATCCAACATATGGGGAGCCCAATTTCAAAACACCTTGGTACAATGAGAAATAGTTATGTGAATTCCACAAAATTAAAGGGCATACCACGAATAGTTGCATGAGTTTGAAACACATCATTCAATATTTAATCGAAAAAGGAGACATTGATGTTGAGCATCATTCAGGAAATCAAGACTTAAAAATCTACAAGGATCCAATCCCTCACCACACAAAAGGAAAGGACCAAGATTATCACAGAGCAAACTGTACTTATGGAGAAACCATCATAGGGTCCATTTCCCAAGCTGATGATACCAGACTTAATGTTGTTACCATACGAGGAGTTGATAATGAATGTAATGTTACTACCCGACGAGGGAAAGTAACCATACAAGGAGCCCTCCCAAAGATAGAGACCCCACAAGGAGCCCCTCCTAAAGGTAGAGTCACCATACAAGGAGCCCCTCCCAAGGATAGAATCACCCCACAAAGAGCACCTCCTAGAGCCAAGGTCACCATCAAGTCACCCAATGACTATAGCATTGTTGTCCAACTAAAAAAGACTCATGCTTTCATCTCCATTTTAGAGTTACTAAAGTTATCAACCAAACACAAGGAAATATTGGAGAAAGCTTTTGAAACCTTAGTTCCCAATGACCTTGACATAGATCAATTCCAAGCCATGGTTGGAAAAATCACTACATCTTATCATCTCATATTTTTTGAAAGAGACATCCCGCTGAAAACATTCCACAATGAAGCTCTATACCTAGACGTTGGTGTTCATAAGCACCAAATCAAGAGAGTTATGATAGACAATAATGCAGGTTTGAAAATTTATGCCTTAAAATTAATAAAATAGCTAGGATATTCTGACGATGTGATTGACAAAAAAAAGAGCATCACCATCAAAGCATATGATGAGATAGAGAGAATATCAAAAGGGACAGTAAGAATACCAGTGCAGATGGGACCGACAATCATTGAGACAACATGCCAAGTGCTAAACCTCGATATATTATATAACATTTTATTAGGACACTCATGGATACATGCTCTACAAGCAGTTCCATCCACTTTCCACCAATGCCTAAAATTCCCTCATGCAGGAAAGGAAGTCACCATATACGCTGATCCAACACCCTTTCATCATTGTGCCTAGCTAGAAGAAAAGTACAAGAAAAATTAGCATGTTCCTAGCAATGACACATCCTTTCATTCATACTCCTATGTCGACCCTTTATCCCTAGCATGAACTTCATCTACTTCTCTAGCAAAAGAGATACCAAAACCTAAAATCAAGATACAAGTACTTGACAAAGGCAATGGGAACTATCATTTCAATCAAGCATTCTTCATTGTCATGCTTCCACCAACCCCCAAATTTTATGGAAAACCAAAGGAGATTGAGCATGTAGAAACAGTAACAGTGATTGAAAATCCCACCATTTTTACAAAGTGGGGAGATATGAAGGACGAAGAAATATTCCAAGAGGACCTTTCATCAATGCTATATAGAGAGGAACAAGGGCAAAAAGAAGAACCGCTAGTTGTTTTTATGGACACTAACAACAAAGGATATCACATGGTCAAGAGAATGGGGTACACAAGAAAAGGTGGCATTGGCTTGAACCTACAAGGAAGACTGTAGCCCATTTTGGTCAAACCAAGGATAAAGTACGTGGGACTAGGTTACGATTCAACAGACATAGGGACTATGAATACTTTAAATACCTCTTTTGAGAAGGAAGAACTCCTTAACGTTAATACATCAGAGATCTACCATCTCATGGATGGAGATTTACCTAATGAGGACCTTTTTTAAACATTTGAAATGATCATTTCCCATTACCGAACCTTCACACCCAGGTATGAGGGGTCTTTCACTATGAACTCAAATGAATATGAATCGGATTCCCTATCATTTGTCACTGACAGTGATGAAGACTTAGACACCTAGTGGGAAAGAGATGCCCACTCTATCATGACCATTTTTGTAGCTACCGTAAGCTTCGTCGATCACTATGCTAACTTACCCTTACGCTACCCTGAATTGATAGAATGGGACCAACAACACCATACTCCTATTTTGGACACATTCCAGAATAACGAAGCTATTGCCGAGTTTATGGGAATTCGAATGGATATTGTATCACTAGAAATTTTATGGTTTCTAGATTAGAATCAATAAAACCAAAACTCCAAAGAAGTAATAGAGTGCAAAGGAGAAAACATGAAAATAAAACGAAACACAGTTACCCCAAATCTTCAATCTCCATGGCTGATCTCCATTACACCTTCTAGCTTGTTACGAATAACGATTTTCCCTCAGATTTATGTGAGCAATCTAAGACTATGACATGTCCTACACAAGTGTTGAAGGATTTTACTATGAAAAATGACTCTAAAATATGCAAAGTATGAGAGAAAATGACAGCAGAATGAGAGCCAAAAAATTCACATGAATGCTTGAGAGAGAAAATAAATTCAAAATTTCCATTTTATAAGAAAAGGCAATTTCGAATGGATGGACGACGAGATCGAAAGGCGGACGGATGGACCAGATTGAAAGTTGAGACAGGATGTCCAAAAAAAGGTAGGGGAATCAAATTAATAAAAGTCATTTAACCTTTGCATGCAAAAAGGCATCTTTTTGAATTAAAAATCATTTTAATTCAAAAATGGAGAATCAAATGACAGTAGTGCCCACCTTCAGCCAAAATAAAGAAATTTGACCATTTTAAATAAGTAATCATTTATTTATTTATTTAAAATGGGGAAAATGACATGTGGCCATAATTAAATAAATTAAAGAATTTATTTAATTAGAAGAGGAAAATGTAAATTATTGACGTACTTAAATAAATAAACAAGATTTATTTATTTAAATAATCTAGAAGAACCAGTGGACATAAATAATTAAATAAATTATGAAGTTTATTTAATTATAGGGAGACATTAGATAATCAGCGATGCATTTAAATAAATAAATAAAATTTATTTATTTAAATAATCAGGAAGAATAAAGAGACCTAAATTAATTAAATAATTAAAAATTATTTAATTAATAGATGAAAAATGGACCGAATAACATAATTAAATATTTTAATTATGCTAGGACGAAAGCGGCAAGAAATAGAGCTTGTAGGCCTAGGTCAATTTTCAGTGTCTACATTTTTCCCCTCTTTATCATAATGTAGCCTGTCGCATTGTGACAAAGAAAAATAAGTCAAAGTCATGCCCCAGCGAAGGTACGGCATATCGATGCCCCCTCGAGAGATTTTTCAAATTTTGGCCCGGCGACAGAAAAATTTGGAAAGTGTCCCGACAAGTTAATTTAAAGACCAAAAAAGTAATGGCGAGATAGTTCGGAGTTTGGACGTGTTTAAGGTACCCAAAAGAGCAATCAAAGGTGACGAAAGGAGCCCCCAGTAATAACAATTGTAAAAAACCCCATTTTTATGCTATAAATAGTTGAAATTGGAGGTAAAACTCATTTCATTTTCAAATTTGTTATAGTAATTTCAAAGAGCCCAATACGAGGATAGCAACAGAAAAGATGGTGATCTCGATCACAGAGCACCACAAATACATTGTTAGGACCTATAGGCGACCAGAGGGCGCGGAGCCGGCGGTATGTACCCTTAGCCTACTTCATCAATTTATCATTTTTTGTGCTTTTTTAGGGTTTCTAGGACTAGGAACAAATGCATCACGACGCATTTGCGTTCACGTAAGCTGCAATCGACTTTGCATTTGACACATTCAATGCGTCGCAATGCAAACGCAAAAGGCCATTAAGAAACAATCAAAAGTTGCACCGCATTTGCATGAAGTTGTGATGTAATCGCTATTTTAAGCCGCATTTGTCAGTTGGAAAGCCACATTAGAAATATCGACACACATTTAATGGTGTGAGTGACGCATTTGAATCAGATGAAGCATGTGTGCAAATTTGTGATGCAACTATAATTGTGAGATGCAATCGCGGAGCAGAACGACGCAATTGATGTATAGCGATGGAAACGTCTCACTGAATGACACAATCGCCTAATTGTGACGCATTTGTTTTTTCCTTTGACAGATGTTAATTGAGTTTTGTTTCAACTTTTAATTTTCATTGACTTTGATTAGGTGATAATGACAAGCTTCAAAAATATGTTGACGCGTGCGTTGGTATGTGCAAAGACAGTTAGCGCCTATTTACACACAAGAGAGCAGACCATCAACCTACGCATTTACTGACAGCTTGGAAAATAGAGAGCGACGGTGTTTGATGCGACTAGGTCTCTACTATGTCACCTTTATTCTCATTATACAGGAAAATAGGGGACTCCTTACAACGCTCTGCGAGAGGTGGCATTCAGAGACCTGCTCTTTTCACCTGCCAACCGGGAAGGCTACAGTTACCCTTGAGGATGTTTACTGGATTCTACGCCTACTGATCTAGGGGGAGAGGATTGTTTACGACCCATGACATGGACATCAAAATTTTATTACCTACTATCATGATCAGGGTGTTGGATTAGGTATTGAGGGATATGAGATCTGGTGGGAGTTTATGGTAGAGCACTATAGACGGTTTGATGCCTTATTGGCGACATTGATTGCTGATGTGGTTATTCCATATCGCCGGGGGCACGGGTTTCTAATTGGCTGGGGGGATGTACTTGTTGGCATGAGGTGAGACCGGATGGTTTATACCTAGGGACCTTGCTTATTAGGTATGCTATATCATCAGCTACATGAGGTTGCATACGGGAGGGCATAGATCATTTCTTGCGGGACGACCCTTCTTATGATCTGGGCATGGGAGCATGTTGCTATTTTCCGCCCACCAATTGACAGGCCATAGTTGGCAGATGGGATGTTGTATGTCTACTACTATGTCGGTGCGCTACAATAGAGCCACTATGGTGAGATAGGTTGGTGGAGACATAGGATTGACACCATGACTGCATTTATCTGGAGACCGTATAGGGATTGCGGGCAGTGGGAGGGCAAGGAAAATCATCTCATTTTCTGCCAACAATATCGATATCTGATTGGCCGGAAGTGCAGATGTAGTTGATTGTGGAGATGTACTTGCCACAGCGTGTTCTCAGAAAGTTTGGTGAGCAGCAGGGTATTCTGCTCGGGACAGGTGAGTATGCGAGGTCGTCTCGGGAGTCAGCATGGGGACCGCCCATATCTGTGGCCTTTGCTACTCAGCAGATAGATGGATTGGTGACACAACAGTGGGGATGGAGAGGAGACGTTGCAGATCGGGGGACCACTGCAGATTTTGATTTATGGTGGAAAACACATAGGCCTATTCCCCTCACGGATCCAGATGGACCCACACTAGTGGATCAGAGATCCATTATTCCACATGTGCCATGAGCTAGACGAGGGGGTGGAGTTGGTGATAGAGGGAGAGGCAGAGGCCGAGGGAGAGATAAGATAGGGCTGGAGGTAGGGGTGGAGGGAGAGATGGGGATGATGGTGATGATGAGGGAGCCAGTGGGAGACAAGGAGAGGAGGGGATGGAGGGAGACACCAAAGGCAGGTGAGGCAGCGAGTGATTAGAGCACCATTGGACCCTATCCCAGAGGTAGCGAGGAGGAGGGAGAGAGGGGAGGGGAGCATGCAGAGGCGGAGATTGGAGGAGATGAGATGGTTATGGAGGAGAGGGAGGTGGAGCATGCAGAGATGGAGATTGAAGGAGAGGAGAGGGTGATGGAGGAGAGGGAGGCAGAGCATGCAAAGGTGGAGACTGGAGGAGAGGAGAGAGTGATGGGGGAGAGGAAGGCAGAGCATGCAAAGGTTGAGATTGGAGGAGAGAAGAGAGTGATGGAAGAGAGGGAGATAGAGCATGCAGAGGTGGAGATTGGGGGAGAGGAGAGAGTGATGGAGGAGAGGGAGGCAGAGCATGCAGAGGTGGAGATCCGGGGAGAGGAGGACATAGGGGATGAGGAGGAGGAGGATGAGGTTGTTGATGAGGTAGAGCACCTACTGCGATGTAGTATGGTGGAGGGAGATGATGGGATGCCGATAGGGCCAGTACTGCCAGCAGATGCCACTATAGACCAGCAGGTTGCCAACCTTCAGAGGAGACTTGATGAGAGTACTGCACAGGTCAGGGCTTTACAGGCTGAGCTTGAGCTAGTGAGGGTCGAGCGGGATCAGGCTGAGATCCAAAGGTAGGAGGCAGCACAATGGTTTGTGGATTTTGCAGTGCTATGTGTAGGACATTCAGGGGATATGGCCTATGAGTTTTCCATGGTGAGCACTCGGTATGGCCACTATAGGACCCTCTATGAGCAGGCAGTGCCTCTCGAGCGACAAGATCCTATACTGTCACGCTCACAAACGAGGATAGGTAGTGACCACAGATTAGGGAGTGGGAGTAGCAACAGGAGCCACACTAGTGCAAGAGGGTTCTACCTCCTTAGGGCACACATCAGGGCATAGGTCCCACCACTCACACAGGCATGCCTCGAGTCATCATTCGAGCCACAGTCATGGGTCCATCAGTTCAGGGTAGAGGTCAGTACAGAGGCAGCCACCAGTGACAGATACCTTAGTAGCTCAGGTTACAGATATGGCTCAGACAGTCCCGATAGAGGTTACAGTGACAGATGCCTTAGCCATGTAGGGACAGGTGACAATTACCGTGATGGACTCAGTTCCCTTGACAGAGCACTGATCCCCCAGATCTTCTCCTTGAGGAGATGAGGAGAGTACCTCCTGAGATACTGACTTTTCATGCATTATGACATTATTGACTATTGACCCTGCGAGCTCCATTTTTGGGATATCTCTTTGACTATATCCTGTGACACTGATATTTTTGAGATATATATATATATATATATGCGATGCAATTTTGTTGTGGCCCATTTGTTTTATGTGATGATGTGTTATGTGATGATGATGATGATTTAGATAACATGTGATTATGCAGCTATAATACCTATATGATGTTTATTTGATGCATTTTATGATTCCTATGATGATGTTACATGTATGTCTATGCCATGGATGCATTTATGATGAAATGCTATGCCCTTTTTATGATTATATGCTATGATGATGGCATGGATGATACTGATGATGATAATATTTATGTTTTTTTATTTTTTCTCATTTCCTACCCCTGATTATGGATGCACTAATGGATGACAATATTGTATATGGATTATATGACATGTGATTTTCATGATAATATGCCATGATGTGCTATGAAAACCTATGTATGTAATTAAGCTATTTTATGATTTGGATCTAATCTAATGCAAATGTCTAATGTAGTTTAATGTGTATATGATTATGTATGAGAATGTATTTTTGTATGTCACAAGATATTATCAAGAGACAGAAGAAAGATGAGGCGACCATAGAGAAGGAGATGGATGTTAGTAAGACACAAAATCCTTCAACACATTTCCATAGGACTACCAATTGTTGCTCTTAATCATCATTGGGCAGATTATCGTGATGGCCAACAAACACCATGATATGATGTAAATCGCGGTGTGCAAGGTCATACCATCACTTGACATAAAGATTCACAGACAAGGATGATCATGACTCATACTAAAAGCATATTTTCCCCAGTCATTTTGTCATAATCAACCACAAATAGTAAAGACAAGCAAGACAAATCATGAAACTTCATTGCTCCTCTAAATCCTGTTGTTAGGACATCCTCGAGGAACTAGCCTCATGATTGCCAAAAGACAAAAAAAACATCATAAAATTAAATGCCAAGTGCTTGCCAAGTGTCTGGATGCCAAGATGTCAGGTTTTGTCAAGAATGTTGAATGTCATATGTCAAAGTGCCAGAGTTGATGATGTCAAGATGCCAGATTAGTGCCAAGTTTAGGAAGGACACATCCTAAATGATGTCGAGATGTCATATTCAGAAAGGACACATTATGAATGACGTCGATGCCAGAGTGATACCAAATTCGGGAAGAACACATCCTGAATGAGGTCGATGTCAAGATGTTGAGTTGATGTCAAGTTCAGGAAGGACACATCCCAAACGATGCTGATGTCACAATGTTGAATTCAGGAAGGACACATCTTGAATTACATCGATGCAAAAATGTCAGTTTGATGTCAAGATTCAAGAAGGACACATCCCAAATGATGTTGATGTCGAGATGCCGGATTCAGGAAGGACACATCCAGAATAAAGTTGATGTTAAGAGGAACATACCTCGAATGTTGTGAGAATCCTCAAAATTCCAAATGATTGTGATGACACCTAGGAAGGACGCATCCTAGGAAAATGAATAAGTGACGGGGCTGCCCTTCAAGAGGACACATCTAAAGAGTAAGCAAAATTTGACTGGTTTGACTAAGTTTGACCGATTTTGACCGATTTTGATATGCCAAGATGATTTTCATGCTCAATTGACAGATTGTTGAAGTTCTCTTGGACAAAGATCATGATAAATTTAAAGACTATTTCATGTGTGTGAGAAAATTGTGCAATGAACCCTAATTTACTAACCTAGTGTGGCCTCGGGGGTTCATCGACAAATGGCCTTGCCTACGTCATACACTCAGAGACCTCGTAGTTTGACACGACCAATGACTTTGTCTTGTTGACCAAAGATTGAGTCATGATTTATTTTGACAAACCTAATAGGACTAACCTAATGTCTCGAGGGCTCGAAGATGAGCCTTGCCTACGTAGCAAGTGCGTAGAGACAACGTAGTTCGACAATGACAAAGACTAATCAAGACTTGAATTGACATGACTGTGGTGACTAACATGATTGTATCTTTTAAAAAAATTGTGTTTTCTTCATGACATTTTTTTATTTTTAGGTCTTTTTTTAAGACATTTTTCAATTTTTAGATCTTTTTTTTGGACATTTTTCAATTTTTAGGTCTTTTTTCAGGACATTTTTCAATTTTTTAGGTCTCTCTTTTTTTTTTTAGGTATCACCAAGACGCATGTTTGCCAGGTTTTCATCAAGGTGACAATTTTTTTGATTTTTCAATTTTTTTGTATTTTTTAATTGGTTTTCAGGTAGGCTTTCTGATGCTATGCATAGAATTTGCACAAATGTAAATTGTTGATTGGCTCTGTCAATTGTTCACCTTTGAGAGTAGCTAACTGATATGCTCTGGAACCAGATGATGCTACAATGATGTAAGGGCCTAGCCAATTGGGCTCAAATTTTCCTTGCTTCTCCCTATCTGACTGATTCTTGGGATTCTGCATGAGAACTAGGTTGCCAATGTCAAACTTCCTAGTCATCACCTTTTTGTTATAACTTCTGCAAAAGTGATTTTGCTATGCTTGTAAATGATTCAATGCATTGTGTATACGTTCATCTAGCATTTCTAACTCATACAACCTTGACTGATTGTATTCTTCATCAGTGATGAGGCCTTTCATGGAGACTCGCAAAGATGGAATTTTGACCTCTATGGGAAAGATGGCTTCAGCTCCAAAGACAAGGGTGAAAGGAGTGGCACCGATGGGGGTATGGATGCTCGTGCGGTATGCCCACAAAGCCATGTTGAGTTGGATGTGCCAGTCATGGCTAGCATCATTGATGGTTGTTTTAAGAAGTTTGATAATGGTTTTATTAGATGCCTCAGCTTGACCATTTCCCTATGGGTAATATGGCATGGAAAAGTGGTGGCTAATATGGAAACGTTGACATAATTCACAGACCTCATGGTTTTTGAAGGGATGACCATTATCCATGATGATGGATTGTGGAATTTTGTACCGACAAATGATATAATTGAGGATGAATTTGGAGATTTGTTTTCTAGTAATGTAAGTGAGTGGAATGGCCTCGATCCACTTAGTAAAATACTTCGTGGCAGTAATAATGAATTTGTGTCCATTGGAGGATGTAGGGTGAATCTTGCCCATGAGATCAAGTCCCCATTGTGTGAAAGGCCAAGGAGAAGTGATTGGCCTCAACTCTTGTGCTGGAGCATGAATCAAATCACTATGAATCTGACATTGGCGACATGTTCTTACAAATTCCAGTGCATCCTTTTCTAGTGTCAGCCAATAGTACCCAAGTCTCGTAATATTTTTAGCTAAGGTTAGCCACTCAAATGGGACCCACATATACCCTCATGTACTTCATGTAAGGTCACTTTTGCTTTATTAGTGTCGAGACAACGGAGAAGGGTATTGTCAAAGCTATGGTGGTAAAGGGTGTCGTTGATGATGGTATAACGTGCAGCTTTGCGGATAAAGGAATTTCTTTGTTTATTGGAAAGGTTTCAAGGAAGGATCTGTGAATGAAGATAGTCAAAAATGTCCTTATACTAGGGGGAACTGGAACCAACAAGCTCACACACCATTTTTGATTCGGGGACATCATAAGCAAGGACCAATAACTGCTCAACCAAAAACTCAAATTGTGGGACATTGCTGGGAATATCAAGCAAAGATCCAATTGTTGCCATAGCATCAATAGCCTTGTTATGTGTTCTTGGAATCAATTCATAGGATAGCCTATGAAAATATGTCAGAAGGCATTAGCTTCTAATCTTTGGTTTTGTACTCATCATTGACTTGGTTGATAACTAACTGAGAATCGTCGAGGACCTACAAATTCCTGATTTTCCATTTGATAGCCATTCGGAGTCCTGTAATTAGTGCTTCATACTCTGCCATGTTATTAGTGCATGGAAATGCAATGCGGAATGACCTTGGGATGGAGTCTCCCTGTGGATTAATGAATAATATTCCAGCTCCTGATCCATGATTAGTATGAGATCCATCAAAGTATAATTGCCAAGGTTGTTGGGATTCCGCGTGAAATACAA
Source organism: Sequoia sempervirens (assembly GCA_007258455.2). Taxonomy (NCBI): domain Eukaryota; kingdom Viridiplantae; phylum Streptophyta; class Pinopsida; order Cupressales; family Cupressaceae; genus Sequoia; species Sequoia sempervirens. Next base: position 171,066,134 of record VDFB02270651.1, on the reverse strand, counting down.
ACTCATCTAGAAAATCTATTGTAAGAGGATGATTATTTGGTATTGGTGCATTTGTGAGCTGGTCTACTATTACCTATCCTTTGATGGCTTTTCTCTCAGCATATTGAATATCATATTCACTAAGGATCGTGACCCATTTTGCTAAACGTCCTATCAATGCTGCTCGGCTCAAAAGGTACTTCAAGGGATCAATCTTGGCTACCAAGTATGTCTTATGGTTTAACATGTAATGCCTTAATTTTTGGGCTGCAAATACAACTTCCAAAAAAGCATGCTCAACGGGTGTGTAATTTAGCTCATACCCCACCAGTGTTCTACTGATATAATATATGGCTCTTTCTTTTTCTTCATAGTCATTATGTGCTAGTAATGCCCCCAGTGCCGAAGTAGTTGCAGAGATGCACAAAATTAATGGTTTTCCTTAGATAGGAGGCATGAGAACTGGGGGTGACAATAAGTATTGTTTGATCTGGTTAAATGTGTCCTGGCATTTATCTATCCACACAAAGGGGATCCCTTTGCATAGGAGATATTGAAATGGTTGGCACCTATCTATGAGTTGAGCAATGAACCGTCTGATAGATTGAAGCCTGCCTTGTAGCATTCTTAGGTCACTAATTCCCTTAGGAGAAGGCATATCCAATATAGCTCTGACTTTAGCGGGATCAACTTCAATGCCTCTACAGGGGACTATGTATCCCAATAGCTTGCCTGATGTTACACCAAAAACACACTTTTTCGGGTTCAACTGGACCTTATATTCTCCCAACCTCCTAAAAACTTTGTCTAATACTGAAAGGTAGTCTTTTCTTTTCAATGACTTTTCCAAAAGGTCATCCACATATTCCTCCATTAATGTGTGTATCATGTCGTGGAATATTGTTGTCATTTCCCTTTGATATGTAGCGCCTGCATTTTTAAGACCAAACGGCATTACAGTCCAACAATATGTACCCCAAGGGCATGTAAAAGTAGTTTTGTGTTGGTCTTCAGGGGCAATATAGATTTGATTATAACCAGAGAAACCATCCATAAGTGAGAGCATCTCATATCCAGTTGTAAGGTCCACAATGATGTCAATGTTTGGCAAAGGAAAATCATCTTTAAGACATGCTTTATTGAGGTCTCAGAAGTTTGTGCATACGCAAATCTATCCAGTATACTTGGTGATAGGAACGATGTTGGATATCCATTTTGTATAGTCAATTGACCTTATTAAACCTACATCCAACAATTTTTTGAGTTCAGCTTTAACCAGCAATGCAACTTGTGGGTGCATTTTTCTCAGTTTTTGTTTTACTGGCTTGGCATCTGGCAATAATAGCAAGTGATGTAATACTAACTTAGGATCTAATCCCGACATGTTGGCATAAGACCATGCAAAGTTGATCTTGTGTTCTAAGAAAAACTTTTGAAATTCTGGTTGTTCCACTTATGTCAATGATGCTGCAAAGAGAACCATTTTGGGGTCCTCCACACTAGCTATATTAACAGCTATGGCATCCTCAACAAGCATTGCTTATTTTTCTCTATCTATGGGGAGAAAGTCCAATCCTCCACCCTTGGGCGCCTCAGGGAGGTTTTCACCCTCAGATACGTCCTTTATTTTTACTATTTTGTCGTCAAAAGGTGCCTTTCGGTTTTCACCTAGAGACGTATCATTTTTTGTTTTATTTTTCTTTTTAATTTTGCTACTAGAGGATGGCGCAGTCTCCCCAAAATAAGAAGCACAATCCAAGTCAATGGTAAATCTAGCTTTGTGATCCCCATTTGGAATGCCTTCACGTAGCCCTAGAAATTTTGCTAGAGCCTCATCATTTTGAAAAGTGTCCATTACTGGTGGGCCTTGTTGGTTCCAGTCAATTAGGTTAGGGTAAACTAAGGATATTCCACCATCAGCATTTACAAATTGAGGAGATGACGCGGAGAGCATGTAAATGGACACCAAGACATTGAAAATGAAGTTGTCATCATCTTGCTCTATGTTAGATTCTATCCAGTATTCTCCTTCGCTTGTTTCATACTCATCAACGAAGTAAGGGACAAAGGGACTAGCATCAGGGTCAGGGTCAATAGTGACAAGTGATAGTTCAAGTGATTCCACATGATGGTCATCTATTTGGGGTGACTGGATAGGTGCATCGAGGCTAGAATGAATGGGAATAGGATGTGATCTGGACTTGGCATCATTTGGTGTTGTATCGATCTTGAACATTTGCTAGAATCATTCTTCAAATGTAGGCTCGCCAGGTTCAAGGAATAATTCATCAAGGCAGCAGTCGCTTAAGGATCACTAAGAGTCAAATTCCCATTCATGAGAGTCAGTTTCAGAGGAGGTATCCTCATTTTTCTCGACACAGTTTGAAGCATACACTAACTCACATGGAAGTTCACTAGTACTTGGATTACCAGATTCTTGTGGACCTAACCCTAACCCAAGATGTTTTGGTATTTCTGAAATTGATAATGGCTCACGCCTTCCATTCTTATCCTTGCCCCAAGACCACTTTTTCCATCATAGCCTCTCTTTTTTTTATCATGTTGTATCCTTTTCCATTTATTGCTACTGGCAAGGGAGTCAAATCTTGTGGTTCTTTATAAATCTAGGATAGTATATCATCTGTGTCCTCTTGACTCATTTCGCCCCACTTAATGAAAATTGTATTTGGAGGAACCCTGAAGATTTCTTTTGCTTGTATTCTAAAGCAAGGTTTGCCATAAACCTGGGGAGACTTGGGCATCTTGGTTATGCAATAGGCCATATTTAGATTGTATTCTCCACATCCTTGGTCCTAAATTTTGAAGCTCGGGTCAACACTTGGGGTGATAAATGAAGTGGTAGGTGTTATTAAAAGCGGTCATGGTGGTGGAAGAAGTAGAAGTAGATGTGGTGGGTGAAGAGGCGGAAGACTTCATGAGTGTTGAGGGGTCAATGAATTTGGAAGACAAGGACGTCGGAGCTTCCCTATTGATGGGCACTTGACATTCTGATACACCACGTAAGTTGGTACAATATTGGAATGGATCAAGATCTCCATATATAGTAATCTCAGTGCCATCAAATGGAAACTTCAAACATTGGTGATACGTGGAGGGGACGGCTTTCAGTGCGTGGATCCAAGGTCGACCGAGTAAAATGTTGTATGGGAGGTCCAAATCCAGAACTTGACAAGTGGTGTCGACAATAACTGGCTCAATCCAAATAGGGAGTGTAATTACACCCCGAGAGGAACGTTTTTCATCATCATATGCCTTGATAACAATGCTTCTTGTGGCGTCTACACAAGCATCAGAAAATCCTAGTGCCTTGACCAATTTTAAGGAACATATATTCAGTCATGCTCTACCATCTACTAAGACTCATCTGACCTTATGTTTATGAACAAAAACTTCGATATGAAGGGCATCATTATGGTTGGATTTGGATGACAAATACTCTTGGTCAGAAAAGGTGATATGGTGGGGATTCATGAGATATCCTACCATGGCTTCGAATTGTTTGACATCAATATCTTGGGGAACGGAGGATTCTTGCAATGTTTTATCTAGGATGGCCTTATGGGCAGGCGAGATGTGTAACAACTCAAGAATAGAGATTTGTGCAAGCATTTTCCCAAGCTGGTCAATAAGATTAAAGTTTCATTTAGGTTGGGATTGCTTTTTTTGTGGACGTAGTTGTGGCTGAGAAGTGGACAAGCCTACTATTGTTACCTTTGGTTATCTAGGGGGAGGAGGGCCGACAATGGTGACCTTTCTGGCGTGGGTGGTGACATTGCATTTAGGGGCCTTTCTGATGGTGACTGTCCAGACATGTTCATTAGTTGTTCTAATGTGATGTATGATAGGTCCTCCAGAATAATCATATCCAATACAGGCATGGTTGGCGCGATTGTTGCTATTAGGGTTTGACATAGAAGGGTTTCCTGAACCATGATCCTATAGTGGATTTTTGTGTATTATATGATCCGCATTAGAAGAAAATTGTGGTCCACCGACTTCAATGATACTCTTTTCAATAAGGTCTTGTACCATATTTTTCAATTGTTTACAGGAAGAAGTTTTGTGTCCTTTTATTCAGTAATAGTCACAAAATATATTATCATCCCACCAAGATGGTTTAAACTACCCAGGGTCATATGGTTTGGGGTCCTCAAGTGTGATGACACCATTCTGAAGACATTTCCTATGAACTTCTTCAATAGGCTCACCCAAGGGAGTGTATGTACGTCCTCTAGGGAGTTGTTTGAGTTGTCTAGGTTGTCTTTGAATTTGATTGTTTTGATTGCCTTGATTATTTTGATTTCTCTGGATAGCATTAGTATCATAGGTTTGTGTCATCATCTGTGTGTTTTTTGGTTGTGTCCCTTTTAGAGTAATCATAGGACCCATAGCATTGACAACCTTAGCATCGATTACACCATCGTTGGTGACATGTTTGTTCTTAACCCAATATTTGTTTTTGTCAACAAGAGGAGGGTTTGCGTTTGTGTTTTTATGACCATATTTTAGTCTTCCTTTAACAATGAGGGCTTGTTCAACTTGGACACCTCATTCAACTAGGTCCACAAAAGTTGTGCAACAATGAACATGCAAGCCATTTTTCAGTGGGCCTAATAGCGTTTGTATGAACATGTCAACTTTTTCCTTTTCAAGTATGTCTATATGACAGCGGCTTGCTAGGCCCCTCCATTTTTGAAAGAATGGTTAAAAGGTTTCACCCAGATCTTCTTGTGTGAGCTGGCATAAGTTGGTAATGGAGGTGTTTGTGTCAATGTTGTCTATGTAATTTTTCACGAATTTTTCAGCAAGTTCTTTCCATGATTGAATTCTAGATTGCAGTGTATAGAACCATTCTAGGGCTGGTCCTGCGAGGCTTTTAGGAAACAATCACATTAGATATGTGTGCTCATGAGCAATATCCACACAACTTGTTACAAACTCTCTGATGTGGTCAAGTGGATTTGTTTTACCCTTGTATTTGTTGAATTTTGGAGCCACATAACCATGTGGAAATGGTGGCATGTACAAAGTTGTATCAAAAGGATATGGACATAAGTCGTATGGAATTTGTGTCTTATTTTCAGAGGTTTTCTTATTTTCCATATGTTTTTGAAGGTCATCCACTCTTGCTAGCAAGGCATGTACAATGGGATCATTGGTTGCCTGAAAGTACGGTATGTTCTGATTAGGTGTTTGTTGATATTGCCAGTTGTGAGTGGGAATTTGTTGTTGAGTATGAATCTGGGATGAGTGTGGAATATGTGACCTAGCCATGTTTGTTTGTATTTGAGGTATCTGAAATCCCTGACTCATTTGATTGCCAAAGTTACACATTTGTTGTGTCATTTGAGTGCCTTGTGCATGTTGAAAGAATTGCCCGTGTGGCATGGTAGTGTTAGGTCCTTGAAAGTGCCCATGTGGTATATGTGTATTGTGCCCTTGTCCATGTGGGATGTTCATTTGTGATGATGTGTTAAAGTTGTGTTGAGGGCCTTGAATTAAAACACGTCGTGAGTTTCATCCAAAGGGATTAAATGGGGTTCCACCGTGAGGATGGGATCGTTCAAGCCCAAGTCTTCCACAAACGAAGTGACTTCAGGATTTTGGGTTGCTGCCTCTAAGTTTTCAGCATAGACTTGTCCATTTTGGTCTCTTTGTATGAATTGTTCAAAAAGTGGATTTTGAAAGGAATTTGACATGTTCATGGAAGATTGTGCGTTCAAATTGCCAAACAGGTCGTCAAAAATCCAATCATTGGAATTGGTGTTGATGTTGGTGTTGTTGTCAAAGTCTTGTCCAAAGTCTGCCATTTGTTTTTTCTTTCGTTGAAGTCTTGTTTCTACCATCAAAAGAAATTTCTCAAATGAAGATAATGACCATGCGAGTATGACACTAGTATATTTTTTTTTGTCTTTTTGTGTGATAAAGGTTGATGATGCAACGAGATGATAATGTTTTCCTAAGAAGATGTGTAATGCCGAAAAGCTAAAGTGATGATTATGACTAGGATTATGATGATGACAAGGTGAAAAATAAGGACTAAGATTATTATGTTGACTAAAGAGGCAACTAATGCAAAGTCTAGGTTCAAAATGACGACTAGGATGAATAATATTTTTGTATTTTTGGGAATAAAGTATGCAAGGTATAAACTAGAATGCAATTTGGAGAAAAGGATACCTAAACACTAAGTTTAATCTTTTTTTTCGATCTTAGTTACCAAAGGACTTGTTGAAAATGACAAAGTGACAAGGTCAAGATGACTAGTGAGTTTTCCTAACTAGATTGTTGAGTTAGAAATTCTCACAAAAGGGACAATGACTGAAAAAAGGAATGATGATTAAGTCCAAGATAACCTAGTTTCGAAAGCAATGATTTTGCAAATTGTGATGAGGTTAACCTAATCCAAAGTATGAAAAGATGAAAACCTAGGGTCAAGCTAATGCCAAAAATTATGATTATGAAGCCTAATGGATGAAATCAAAAATTTGAAAGTTTAATCCTAGGGTCAAAAATGCAAACTAATGGTTGAATGATAAAAATTTTGAGCAATTTCAAGGTTGGTTTCTGATAGAATCCTCTTGGAAAAAGTGTTTGACAATAGGCTGATAGTGTTTAGACTCAGATTCGACTTTGTATCAGGGTTTTATTTCTATCAGGTGAATGCATCGTTTGAGACCTCGGATGCGTCATAGTATTTCGAATGTGTTTCAGTTTAAGTGAATGCGGCTCTGAAATTGATGAATGCGACAGAGTTTGGCAGATGCGGTTCTATGAGATTCATATGTGTCATGATGCAATCAAATGCAATGTTTATGGTAGAAAATGTAGTTTAACAAAGCGATTGTGCCTCGGGGATTTTCAAATGCGTTTCAGGATAGTAGATGTGTTTCAATAGTTGTGTCACAGGTTGTAAAAATTGAATTTTATGATGTATTGAGAGAAAATTTGATCTGTCAAAGGTCGAATGTTTTGGACAAAATTGTAAATGTGGTGAATACTATTTGAAAATCCAGCAAACACAACATTTTAGTGTAAGAAAACGCACGTAAGACAAGCATGATCCTAATAGGCCAAGGGTTTGTGTACTTGGTATAGCCCACCGATATACCCTGGATTGGTGTTGAACACCTCTCCTTCTCGAGAGCGGATAGCTTAGAAGTTTGGTGGGACTGGCTCCCCTCCACAACACTCACTTCTACAGGCACACCAACTTTGAATTTTTGGGTAGTCACTTCCCAAGAACTACTATCTCTACTCAAGGGAGTCAATAGTGAGTATCTTCAGGCATGATACTATACCCTGCACTATACCAAGCAATGGCTGAAAATGGTTGGCTTCTAAAACAATAGGTGTCTAGTAAGGGCATCTGTTTGAGTGGCCACACATGGGGCGAGAGATTAATCACCAATTAGGTGGCACTCCACCCTGAAAAGGTTACGCTCAACAGGGTTTATGGGAGTACTACTTGATCCATGTGACACATCCGCACTCGTGGTACTTGAACTTTCCTCAAGCACCCATTTTATATCCTGGCTGGAAGTGGCTTGGCTTTAGCCTGTTACCTATCGAGTCGTCCCTTAAGGTGAGTACTTTTTCCCTTAAGGTAGGCCCATTTCTAGAAATAATAATCGTTTCTCTTACACCCAGGATCACCCGAAAGTGCAAGAGGAGAGGATACTTTGATTATTAAGTCTTAAGGGTTTACAACAAATAAAGTGGGTCTGGTTTTCTGATCAATTTTTCACAAGGTGAGAGAATAATCACCTACCACTTTCAAGCACAATCAAACACTTGCAAACAAAGGTTCATTTTAGTGCACCAATGGAAATGTTCCTAAACTAAAAATCACGAACATATGGTTTGAAAGATTAGTCTTTGACAAACGTAGCTGCAAAATCACATGTCAGTAGTTTGGATATATGTCTTTGACTCATGAGCATTGAAAACCCACATTTTAGTAATTTCAACAAATGCCTTCAGCCCATGAGAATCCTAACACCACACGCTGCAACTAGACATTAGCAACCAGAAAATTCTATTCTAAAGGATGCAAGAAAAAAAGAAAAGAATGAAATGATAGAAATGCAACAATCTGAAAAGAAAAACTGAATACAAAAACTGAGCAGACAAATGCGTAATGATAGAACAGATGCGTCATAATAGTTTCTATCAGAGTTTACCAACCGAATGCATTGTTCTGCAGATAAATGCGTCAAAATCATGCAAATGCATTATAATACCTGTCAAATGCGTCACTGGAGGTCACTAATGTTGTTTGATGTTTCAAATGCATCATTTTTTTGTCGTATGCGTCGCGACACAGCGAATGTGGTTCAATAGGATTCAAATGCATCATTCAGAAACCTGTAGCTGCAAAACAAAAATAGAAAGTCGTACGAAAACAAAAAAAATACACAAAAAGAAGTCGGGTTCAACAAATGTATCATTGGAAATTTTATGGTTTCTAAATTAGAAGCAATAAAACCAAAACTCCAAAGAAGTAATAGAGTGCAAAGGAGAAAACATGAAAATAAAATGAAACACAGTTACCCCAAATCTTCAATCTCCATGGTTGATCTCCATTACACCTTCTAGCTTGTTGCGAATAATGATTTTCCCTCATATTTATGTGAGCAATCTAAGACTATGCCATGTCCTACACAAGTGTTGAAGGATTTTACTATGAAAAATGACTCTAAAATATGCAAAGTATGAGAGAAAATGACAGTAGAATGAGAGCCAAAAAATTCACGTGAATGCTTGAGAGAGAAAATAAATTTGAAATTGCCATTTTATAAGAGAAGGCAATTTTTTTTGGACGGAAGAGATTGAAAGGCAGACGGATGGACCAGATTGAGAGTTGAGACAGGATGGCTAAAAAAGGCAAGGGAATCAAATTAATAAAATTCATTTGACCTTTGCATGCAAAAGGCATCTTTTTGAATTAAAAGTCATTTTAATTCAAAAATGGAGAATAAAATGACAGTAGGCAATAAATGCCCACCTTCAGCCAAAATAAGGAAATTTGACCATTTTAAATAAGTAATCATTTATTTATTTATTTAAAATGGGGAAAATGACATGTGGCCATAATTAAATAAATTAAAGAATTTATTTAATTAGAAGAGGAAAATGTAAATTATTGGCGTACTTAAATAAATAAACAATATTTATTTATTTAAATAATCTAGAAGAACCAGTGGACATAAATAATTAAATAAATTAAGAAGTTTATTTAATTATAGGGAGACATTAGATAATTAGCGACGCATTTAAATAAATAAATAAAATTTATTTATTTAAATAATCAAGAAGAATAAAGAGACCTAAATTAATTAAATAATTAAAAATTATTTAATTAATAGATGAAAAATGGACCGAATAACATAATTAAATATTTTAATTATGCTAGGATGAAAGCGGCGAGAAATAGAGCTTGCAGGCCTAGGTCAATTTTCAATGTCTACAGATATACCACTAGGAGACCACAAAGCAGGATTTGTAATGGAGTTAGAACAAGAAGCATACTTCAAAGGGGACATTGAATCTTCCAATCACAAAAATGAAAGAAAAAATGTAAAAATCATTAAAATATCCCCTAGAGAAAACCACACTGTGGCTCTTTTAGACCCAAAAAAGAGAAAAATAAAGAATGTATCCAATGGTGAAAACCTCTCTAAGGTGCCTAAGGATGGAGGATTCAATCTCCCTACTACCGAATATTAGGAGAAATCAGCATTTCTAGTTGAGGAGCCAGTACCTATAAATGATGGTACAACAGAGGTACCAAAGATTACATATCATGTGGCATCCCTTTATCCAGAAGAGAAAGACAACTTTACAGCTGTATACACCTAAAAATGATCATCACCTTTAATTAATTAAATACTAACTATTTGATTAGTATTTCGACTATGTATAAATAAATTCTTAATTTATTTATATTGTTCACCCTTCTCTAATTCTCCAAATCTAAATCATCTTCCTCTAAATTAATTAAATAAACAAGGTTCCCTAAACTTGTTTTATTTAATTAATCTTCACTAAATCCAATTAGGAATTAGAGCACATTTCTACAACTTTTTGCACCACCTCACCAAGGTCACATGAAAATAAATAACTCTAATTTTTAATTATAATTATCTTCAATTCATTTCAAAAAGCACATGGTCTTCTCTTCCCACACTTCCACTAATTTCAAAACGCACATGACTTATTCTTCCCACACTTCCACCAATTTTGGAAGCAGATGGTCTTCTCTTCCCACACTTGAATCTCCCATCCAAATGGCATGTTTTCTTTAGTCAAGGGGACAACATCTTGATTCTCTTCATCTTCACCATCCATTTTTCTTATTCGAATCTAGACCGTTGATTATTGCCACCTCACTATATTCTTGGAAAAGGCTATAAATACAACCCTTGGGCCTTGTATTTTGCATCCACATTTGAAGTAAACTTATCATGTAGGTTTTATCATTGGAGATAGGAGAATCTTGGAGTCTTATAGCTAGTTTTTATATCATGTTTTGCATCATATTTAGATCTTAGATTAACATATTGCTTCATAGTTGAATTTTATCATCCATCTTGCCTCATAGTTGCATTTTAGATTAGTTCATTTTAAGTTTGCATTTGAGCATATGTAGAATCATGCATAGAATCATATAGATCACTACCATAGTATCATCCACTTGTTTATTTATCATAATCACCATCACCCCTTCCTCATGGCATTCATCATCATTGTTTGTGTTGACAATCAGATATGCACCCTTTGTCAGATTTGCAAAAATCAGACTATCTGTTGAAACATGGAAACTCTTTTCAAATGTGGGTGATCTATGTGAAAAGAGAATCTCCAGAGTGAGCTAGTTCTCTGAATGATGGATCCTATTTTAAATGATTTTCGAAGGAAAAAGTTAGAAGGATGACTACAATGAAACTATGACTTAAAAATGATTTTTTAGAATTTGATAACAACTTAATGATGACTCTAGTCTTTCCCACAAACAGCTTTCAAAAAACAACAGTATTTCACAATCTCTCATGAACACCTAACACAAATAATTTGCATGAAGATTCGAAATTAAAAACAACATGCAACCTATATCTTTGAACTTTTTGAATCAAGAATTACAATTTTAGGACATAGTAAGGATTCTGTAAGTAGAAATCACAATATAACATCGAACTAAAACTGCAAAAGACACAAAATTGAGAAATAGGAATGTTGCTTTATTCAACTGAAGGAGTATGCCAAAATTTGAAACTGAGTAGAAAGAAGTTTACAAGCTCAAAAATGTGTCAAAGCAAGAAACTCGAATCTGAACTGGAAAAACACTAAGTTTTTCTCAAGATATATCACTAAAACCCTAATCCGAGTTCAAGGAAAAAGCTCCGGGAAAGGTATCAAAAATTGCCCAAGAAGCTTGCACAAAAATGAAAAAAAATCACACTTTTTGCATGTACATACTGAAAAGCTCCTCAAAAAAGGTCAACTTTAAAAGCAGATAAAACACCCTATCTCTCCATCAAGAAATTCAAATTCGACCAAGGAGATATCTCTCATAAATCTACTAAAAATAGCAAAGAAATAAAACAATTTGTTTTATTCTTGCTTTACAAGATTTGCAGACTTTATATTTTCCTCAATCTGATTATTTTTTGCAATTAAAGATTTGGAATCTTTTGCAAAGAAAACACAACCTTATTTCTCCAATTACAATAATTAATTTTCTTAAAAAAAACATAAAAATTCAATGCATATATCTTATCCATATCCCCTAATTGATTTCTTTAAAATCAATCGAAAATAAAACGCCTAAGTCATAAGTAAAATCATTTTGCAATTTTTATTGATTTCTCATGAAATCAATAAAAACCTAAGGCATTATCATTATCCATTTCACTTAAGGCATAATTGACCAAAACTCAAATCCTAAAGCCATAAAATATTCCATTGAGCAAGCTTAAGGACTTACGCAAAAATAAAAACATAGAGATCCTTATGACACTCGACCTAAGGTATTCATAAGGGAAACCTAAACACATTAGATTGGCCACCATGATGTATTTTTGACTTGGGCATTAAAAAAATTTAAAAACTAAGGTAAAAACACCCCTAAGTCGACTTAGGGTTTGAGAAACCCTAATGAACAAAACTAAGAGACTCCACTTATTTCACTTCATTTGAAAGAGAAGGCTTTGAGAGAGAAATGGCTCTGGCCACCGTCGTGTATGAACTAGGGTTTCAGTTTGAAACCTCCATTCGAGCCTCCAATTGAGCTTTCTTTCTCTCAATCTTTTGCAGGTTTGGCCTCCATAACTCAGGGGTAAGTATCACTGATATTTTCGTTGTTCCTTGGCTTCTTTTTTATGAGAGAAAAGGCCTCACAGGCTGCGGCTATACATATTTTCCTAATGCATTTACTCCATTTTCTTGTGTTTTGTTATGTTCTCTCTTGGTCGTCATGGTGAGAGCTCGACCTCTGTGTTTAAGAGCACTTAAGAGCTAGTCGCAGCCCTTCTTTGCTCCATATTGCGCGCATGGTAAGCTCCATTGTTCTTTGTATTTCTTGTTGGCATTCTTTCTTCAAAATAGAAAGCTTAAGAAAGCTTAATAACTCTGCAAGAAGGTTACTTTTCATTTATAAATTCATGGGCATACACAAGTTGCGCCATGCTTATATGTTGAAATACATTTTTACTCAGAAATTTATATGGCTCCACTTGTTTTCCTTCAGATTCTGGTACCTAGCATGCGTACTTAAGATTTTTTTGTTTCAAAATGAAATTCTGGAGCTAAAACTCCTCTCCTTGGTCGTGCCATTTATGCATCAAAATGGGTTTTTGTTATTATTTGGGCTCGACCCAATAGAGCATAGAGTATATTCTTTATTTATGGAACAAAACCCCATATGGCTATTTGCTATTTTGAAGAAAATGCATATCTGAGACAAAAACTCAAATGGGTATTCGATATCTTGAAGGAATACCGCTTATTCTGTGACTTCCTATTGAATACCAATATGGTCCACCATGATATGAAGAAATCTGTGTTTTAAAAAATAAGCCCTTATATGGGTATTCTGGAACTTGAAATAAAACCATGTTTATTCCATCTGGAGCTCGACCCATAATGCATTACATGTACTTTTTGCATCTTTCGTAAAAAACCCTCATGGGAATCTCCTGATTCTAAATCAAATCATTCATTTTGTTTTTCTATTGAAAACCCCATGTGGGTAAGCTGGAAATGGTGGTAAATTTGCATTTTGATAATAAAAAAAAACCCTCATGTGGGTATTCTGGAAAATGCAAGAAAATCTCTTTGTTATTCTGTAGCAACATTGTACTTGTGAATTATGAGTATTTCGAAACAAACACCACCTTTGATTGTTTTGAGAATTTTAAGTTGATAACAACTTAGACTTAAGTCTTCATGGCTGCAGCTTTACTTGTATTTTCAGTTTACTATATTTCCTTTGACTAAAACCCTAGCTCGAGGGTATTTGACTGCCACCATTTGTTCACAGGGCTAAAACTCTAGCACTGGCATACTGAATAAAACATTGTATTGTATCTTCAAAAACAGTGCACTCTTGAACTGTTTCCCTCCACTCTCAGCCAAAATGAAACTAGTTGTCTTCGTTGTATCATCTGCTTCTCTTTATCAAACATATTGGTCACTGTACTGATGCTTGTCATCTTCCATTCTAATGGGAATCTGAAGCTCTCTTCATGCTTGATTTTCCTTACATTTTTATGCTCTTCATGCATTTTTTATGCTCCATTTAATAAAAATTTTCGTATGCCTTGCTCTCTTCCCAAATGAAAAATCTGAAACTTGAAACATGCTTCCTTTATTAAATAGTGCTCTTATTAGTGAGGCATTATGTATTCCTATTCACTATCATTGTTTATGAGATAGAACACTATTGTAATATCATGAAACAAGATGCATAAACAACACCCATGGAAAAAAAATGCAAACTATACAGCAATATTTGAGATTTGCAATTATGAAAATGATGTATTTCAGTTGAATTGATTGAGCTCATTTAAGTCTACTTCCCACCTATAGCTTTTAGAAAGCATATTACTTGATTGTTATGAGTGAGCAGTCGGCTTGATGGCTTTGATGAAGGAACTTTGCTTTACTCTTTCAGTTGTATAGTTCAGATGAACATGATAATTGCATTCCTTCACTCAGTCCCAACTGTAATGTATAAGGGGCAGCATGTCGAGCTCTACCCTTGTGGGAGCCCGTTTTTCTCCACATGCTTGGTCTTCAAAAGATAATCAGCTACATGACTTTTCCTATACCTGCACAAGAAAAAAAATGATGTTAGCATAAAAAAAACAATATGTGATGATGATGTTTCCCTTTTCAGTCCATGCTTATGTTCCTTCCTTTAGTTGGTTTTATGCATTGCAAGGATTGAAATATATCTCTGTTAGTATGGCATGTAGTATAGTTCATATCCCGAGCTCTTAATTGACGCCCTTCTCAATCTTTTGTAGGTACATTCAGGAGCGGAAGCAGAATGGAGCAAGCTATGAGGCATCAAGCAAAGACCAACTCAGGAAATGACGGATATGTCCCATGTTATTTTCTTTTCACTTCCAGTTGTATATTTCCTTTCTTGTCATGAATGGAAATGGCTAAAACCACGGCTTGTGTGGATATTTAATTTCATTCTTTCATTTTCATTCTAAAAGAAACGCATTAAAATGCAAAGTTGTACCATCATTGGTATTCTTGCAATCAAATGAAAACATGTAATGTGAATCACTTCATGAAATAAATGAAAGCACTTTGTTATGCTTTATCATTTGTATACTCAATTCTGTACTCCATTTGATTTTGTGAAAATTTGAGCCATACTTCTGAAACTCAGTTATCTCAAAACACTTGCATAACTGTCACTTGATGAATGATAAATATAGTGCAAACAACACAAGCACGTGCAGAAATAACTATTTTTTCCACTTTAAGATATAACAATATTTAAATCAGCTCCACCAATTGAGTTGTAGCAAAAAATTGGTAACAGTTTGCATATAGTTTCATGTAGGCATTTAGTTGGCTTGCATGTTGAATACTAATCTTGTTTCTTAAGTGTCATTCTAATAGCCTTTGTGCACATAGAAATCTGAGGGACAAAGGGTTAAAAGAATCATTAAGAATAGAGGACAATGGGATGTTCTTGAAATATTTAGTTTGTTGCAAATTAGAATAACTTGTTTTCTTTGAATTTTTAATATAAATCATTTCATTAAGGTTTGTGTTGATACTAACTTTGCACATTTCACACACACAACAGCTTTTCTTAATGAGCGTAAAATCAACTTCACATGGACATATGTGGACATGTCTGGATTAGATCCATCACTGTTAGTACACCATCTTGTCGTGTTTCCAGGAGCTAAGCCCATAAAGCAAAAGATCAGGAAGATGCACCCGCAGATCATGTTCTTAGTAAAGGTGGAACTACAGAAGCTATTAGATGTCTATTTCATTCAACCTATAGACTATCTGAAATGAGTGTGCAATCTGGTACTAGTTTCTAGACCAAATGGGGACATATGAATCTATAATGACTTCATAGATCTTAACAAGGCATGTCCTAAAGATTATTTCCCGCTACCGAGCATTGATACAATAGTAGACTTAACAACAAGGAATGAGATATTTTCCTTAATGGATGGTTTCTCCAGGTATAATCAAATTAAGATAGCACTAGAAGATCAACACAAGACAACCTTTACATGTGCATGGGGAATCTTTTGTTGGAATGTCATGCCATTCGGCTTAAAGAACGTTGGAGCAATATATCAGAGAGAAATGTCCATTATTTTTCACAACATGATGCACAAAACTATGGAGGATTATGTTGACGATATACTTGCTAAGTCTCTAACAAGAAAAGATCATTTATCCATCCTTGGAAAAATATTTGACAGGTTAGAAGAGTACAAGCTATGTCTCAATCCTAAGAAGTGTGTCTTTGGTGTAACATCTAGCAAACTATTGGGATATATTGTGTCAAGAAGAGGTATTGAGGTAGACCTTGCAAAAGTGAAAACAATATTAGAAATTTCTCCACCTAAGACATTAAAACAATTGAGGAGTCTACAAGGGAAATTACAGGTGATCTGAAGATTCATAGCACAGCTAGCAGATAAGTGTGTTTCCTTCACACATCTACTACATAAGGACGTTACATTCAAGTGGGATGAACGATGTGACCTAGAATTTTAGCAAGTAAAAGAATATCTTCTAAATCCTCTAGTTTTAATGCCTCTGATACAAGACAAAGCAATGATTTTGTATGTATCTACAACAATAGCAGCTCTGGGATCCTTACTAGCACTATTGGATGACAACAACAAGGAAAGAGCTCATCTATTACATAATTCAAACTCTTGACAGGTATGAGCTAAATTATTCACCTATAGAAAGAGCATGCTTATTAATTGTCTTTGTAGCACAAAAGCTTAGA
Source organism: Sequoia sempervirens (assembly GCA_007258455.2). Classification (NCBI taxonomy): domain Eukaryota; kingdom Viridiplantae; phylum Streptophyta; class Pinopsida; order Cupressales; family Cupressaceae; genus Sequoia; species Sequoia sempervirens. The sequence goes on along the minus strand of VDFB02270651.1, from coordinate 171,049,624 downwards.
CATTATATGTTGAATAGACACATAAAGTTAATATCAAAGATAGACCCCCTAAAGTATTTATTAGCAAAGGCGGATCTCACAGGAAGGATTTTTAAGTGGGTAATGATACTTAGTGAGTTTGACATAGAATATGTGGATAGAAAGGCTATAAAAGGATAGGTCATTGCAAATCAATTGGTTGATGCATCGGAAAATGATGATAAACCCCTCAAACTAGAATTCCCTAATGAAGTTGTCCTTATAGTTGAACAGTCAAACAAGTGGACATTGTATTTTGATGGATCGCATACACAACATGGGCCAGGAGCTGGAATATTATTTATCACACCCCAAGGAGACAACATACCTAAGGCATACAGAATAGCATTCACTTGCACTAACAATGTCTCAGAATATGAAGCACTCATTACGGGGTTAAAGATGGTTGTCAAACGGAAAATATAGGAACTGCAAGTCTACAATTATTCCCAATTGGTCATAAAACAAGTGAATGATGAGTACCAAATGAAGGATGATAAACTTATGTCATACAATAAAATGGTAGATAGTTTCAAATATTACTTCATATACATCACCTTCGAGCAAGTTCCTAGGAACAATAATAGGGCAGTTGGCATAATGGAAATAATAGGGTCACTCCTTGACATACCACAAAATATTCCTAAGTACGAGTTCCTAGTGAAGCAATTATTTATACTGGAATTTGAAATCCCATAATCTGAATTGGTGTGTGTTGTTGTTGGTCCTGAATCCCCATGGTACCAAGACACTTTTTCCTATATCTAGAATGGTATCATTCCCCCTCATTTCACTTTGAGCCAAAAGAAAACATTTATCCGTAGAACTTCATGATTTACTATCTTAGGAGATACCCTATGTTGCTAAAGTCTAGAAGGTATGATTCTCCAATGTCTTAACGTAGAAGAAGCGTAAACTGCCTTATGAGAGGTACACAATGGTATTTGTGGCTCACATTCTAGTGGGCCTAACTTAGTAAAAAAATATTCTCATAGCAGGATACTATTGGCCATCAATAGAGCAAGACTCTATCCACTACTCAAGAAGGTGCAGATAGTGTCAACAGCACAGCGACTTAATTCATGCACTGGCACAAGAGCTAAGACCCATAGCAACACCATGGCCCTTCTCGCAGTGGGGACTTGACTTGGTGGGTAAGATAATCCCTACCTCACCAAATAGACACAAGTTCATAATAATCACTACTGAGTATTTCACCAAGTGGATAGAGGCAATCCCTCTAACCTGTATCACAAGAAAACAAATATCAAAGTTCATCTTGAACTATATAATCTGTCGATATGGAATCCCTCAAACCATCATAACTGATAATGGAACTCCATTCAAAAACCAAGATGTCTGAGAACTCTACACAAATTTCTCCATCCAACACCGATTCTCAACCCCATACTATCTACAAGGGAACAACCAAGTCGAGGCGTCTAACAAAACCATATTGAAAATCCTCAAGAAGACTATCAATGATTTTGTCTACAATTGGAATTTACAGCTAAACCCAGCCCTATGGGCTTATCGAACCAGCATCCGCACACCCACAGGTGCAACCCCATTTTCCTTGATCTATGGATCAGAAGCTATCTTTCTAATTGAATTTGAGATTCCATCACTATGGGTATCACTGAAAGGTATCATTGATAATGAAGAATACATAGTGTCTAGACCCAATGAGTTGGAACTCTTGGATGAAAGACATTTGAGCATGGTAAACCATCTACAGGTTTATCAAAATCAGCTCAAACGAGGCTATGACAAGAAGATCAAGAATTGAAGCTTCCAAGTTGGTGACCTAGTCTTGCAAGAAAATTATAAAGTACAATTGAATCAAGATGGTAAAGGAAAATTTGAACCCAACTGGTTGGGACTATTCATCATCACGACAGACTATGGCTCAAGAGCATATTAGCTGGCTACTCCCAAGAGAGAACCTTTAGCTGACCCACTGAATAGCAATCATCTCAAGAAGTACCATACATGAGCATGTCAAAATATTCCTAGGAAAAAGGGTAAAAAATACAAATAAAATGAAAAAAGAAAAAAAATTGTCACCATGGTGAAAACCTAGCAAATAGGCGGTATGGGTGACATCAAAAAAAAAAAAAATTAAAATCAAGAAAATAGTAAAGATAAATAAAACTTCCTTTAAGTGAAAACCACTTTGTGGCGCTTCTAGGACAGGTACCGTTGTGAAAACCTGGCAAAAAGGCATGATGTTTGAACAAGATCTACATCTTTGTCTATCAGTACAATTGATCGCTTCCATCTCATCCATTTCACAATAAAGCATGTATCTAGCCATGGTACGATAATTGATCAAGTGTGGAACCTAGTTACACCCCCAAATCCACTTGTCCTAATAAACATAATCTTACTTTGAACTGGGGGCAACTCCTTTGAGACTGGTTAGGGATTGGATACTTGTTCGTTGTACCTATAAAAATTCCTAAAAAAATCTTCAAAACATTCATAAAAAGTCCTAAAAAAATCTCAAAAGCACTCATAAGAAGTCCTGAAAAAATCCCAAAAACATTTTAAGCTTTTAGTTAACAGTTGAACTACAAGCCTCTGCGTGTATAATGTAGGCAAGGCCATCATTGATGGGCCCTCGATGGCCCTAAGGTAATCCAGTTAGGTGTTCATCTTAATCTTTCAAGTTGAGTCATAAAATTCCAAAATTCAAAAACATTCAACTAACCTAAAAATCCAAAACAAAAAATGAAATATTCTCCAAAATCCAAAAACATTTGAAAAGAGTCAGAAAATGTCAAAACAAATCGTGCTTAGCTTAGTACGTTGAAATACGAGGTCTCTATGTGTATAACGTAGGCAAGGAAAATATTTGATGAGCCCCCAAGGCCCCTAGGATAGGTCTTTAGGTTAGTCTTGGTCAAAATCTCAAAAAATACAAAAACATTTGAAAATTGGAAAATCAAAACATTCGAAAAAAAAAACTATCAAAATACCAAAAATAGCCTCATAAAATTTCAAAAACACAAAAACATTCAAAAAAATTTAAATAAAATTTCCATTTTCCGCCATCGCCCATCCACAATAAATTTTCATCCATAATAAAGGAATCGTCACCTTCACTCTTTAACAGTGCAGCCAGCCAAGCAAAGAAAAACCATAAGTGAGAACATTCAAGCAAAACAATCAGACAAATCAAATCACAAACAAACCAAAATGAAACCAGCGGTTTACTACCCTATCTGTTGAACAAATCCCATGAACATCCTAAGATATGTCTTAACAGATCAGTTCCTATGATAGACATGATCAACAACGGATATTCATCCCACCCCCAACAGATATGGCAAGTGATACAAAGGTTTTTTAATCTTTTTTGTTGTCTTATCTTTCTTATTTATCTTATTGACTCATTCCTAAAATCTCTCGAGGATGTCCATTTATGGATTTAGAGAGGAAGGAATGGGGACAATTGAACGTCATTTTTGTTTGCTATGTTTGTTGGATATTTTATTGTGATACTACTATACAAGAATATTCATTGTCTGCAGAGTCCAAGTCCACACAAAAGATACAAAGTTGCATTGGTCATTAGTACCCTGGTGCATCGTGTATGTTTGCTACATTAATAAGGATTGTTGTTGAATACTATCAAAGTCTCTAAACAAAGTGCAAAAGTGATCTCATCAAATTCTTCTATCTTCAATCCAACTAAAATTTCTTCTAAACATCATCACCCTGCATCATTAACATCGTTAGTGTCACATGCATCCTACATCCACAAGCATTAGACCATAGCATATATCACATAAATAAAATGGAATCATACATCGATCATCATCCATATCATTTAAGTGCATGAGAAAACAACATAAACATGAGCATATAGTACCATTCACCATTCATCCATACATGGAAATCATTAAACTCATAAGCATATAGGATCATTAACACATATAAGCATAGGAGCATTTTCGAGAGCCCAACCTCAAAATCAAAATTTTTGGCCAACCTCTCAAGGGGGCAGCCTGCAGTCCCATTTACTTTTTTCTAAATGTCGAAGCATAGTGGGGCATAAAAAATTTCCTCCTAATCTGAACATCAATTTTCTTTGAAACAAAGCAACTAGTACTTTGTCTCAAAGAGGGGCAAAATGTAGACATGTAAAATTGACACAACACATTATCACACATGTTGAATGACATATTCACATTATCAATCCACTATCACCTAGTATCACTGCATTTTCATGTCATTTGCATCATCTAACCATTTCCCTCTATTAATTGAATAATATTACATTATTTGATTAATTAACCCAAATTCCTTTATTTATTAAATAATCTATGATTATTTAATTATTTCACACTTTTCATCAAATTCAACCTTTTAATCACTTTGATTAATTAAATAAAGATTCTTTACTTAATTGTCTCTAATTTAACATTTTTCGTCTATTTTAATTAAATGATTGTTTAATTAAAATTCATTTAACACTTTCCTCTAAAATCAATTAAATGATTATTTATTAATTGTTTAATTAATTCATCAAAACCCCCTTTCAAAAAATTAAATAATTATTCTTAATTATTTAATAAAACCATCATTTTCCCCTTCTTTTACATTTAAATAATTGTTTTGATTATTTAAATCTAATTAACGCTTTTTCCTCATATGCACATTAGTTAAATAATTAATTTAGAAAATTAATTAATTATTCTTTTCAAACTTTTCCTTCTTTAAAAAATCAAATTTCCCTCTTCAACTGAAATTGAAATTGGAAATGATTATTTAAATCTAATTAACATGTTTTCCTCATGTGCACATCAGTTAATTAATTAATTCGGAAAATTAATTAATTATTATCTTAAAACTTTCCCTTCTTTGAAAAATCAAATTTCCCTCTTCAATTAAAATTGAAATTGGAAATGATTCTTTAAATCTAATTAATGCTTTTTCCTCATATGCACATCAGTTAATTAATTAATTCAGAAAATTAATTAATTATTCTCTTCAAACTTTCCCTTCTTTTAAAAAATCAAATTTCCCTCTTCAACTGAAATTGAAATTGGAAATGATTCTTTAAATCTAACTAATGCTTTTTCCTCATGTGCACATCAGTTAATTAATTAATTCAGAAAATTAATTAATTATTCTCTTAAAACTTTCCCTTCTTTGAAAAATCAAATTTCCCTCTTCAACTGAAATTGAAATTGGAAATGATTCTTTAAATCTAATTAATGCTTTTTCGTCATATGCACACCAGTTACTTAATTAATTCAAAAAATTAATTAATTATTCTCTTAAAACTTTCCCTTCTTTGAAAAATCAAATTTTCCTCTTCAACTGAAATTGAAATTGGAAATGATTCTTTCAATTTCTCAGTTAACTGAATTCACACAGTCAAAAGCAATCAATCATTTTGGCAACTTTATCTCATCTTCCTCTTCGACCGTTGATTCTTCTGGAAAATCCAACAATCTCATCTGCCAATTCAATCTCCTAAAAATCTATAAATACACCCTTCTTCTTCACAATAAGGATCTAGATTTTCATTATCAAAACTCTACTAAATTGAATCTTCACAGTATTTGGGTCAATTTTCTCTCTTGAAGCTTTTACGCAAACGTCAACGAAGGCTTCGTAAGTGACATCAACGATCCAACATCACTTCAAATACTCTGCAACACGGGATGGTAAAACTATTTTTATTTGAATTCATGTTTATTACACCTCAATAAAATGCGGTCTCATGGAATGCCATGACAAGCAAATACAATTGGCAACTTCTCCTAGTTTTTAGCTATGCAATGTGAAGTAATTGCATAACTGCTTATCTTGACTTTCTTAAAAACTATATTGTAATTGAAATTTTGTCATCTATCAACATCTAGTTATTAGTTATGCAATGTGAATTAATGCTTTGAGTTTGAAATATGTGCAATGCAATGTAATCAATGATATGAATATAAAATACAAAATTCTATTAAGTAAAATTCATTAGTTAAACTCTTTATTTTATTACCTAAGTGAAGCTTCGAAGTCCACCTTCATTGGGAGGTGTTGCCATGAAATCTCCAAGATTAACCTATTCAACATCTAAAATCAGATATTAGAATACCATTCATATAACAATGCTATTCACATGTAATATTTATAATTTTTTACTAGTTACATACCTCCGCAATACATGTCGTCATGTAATAGGGAGGTGGAGGACCACTAAAAACTGAATGAATGTTATGACCCTAAAATTTCATTATAATCATTAAACTAAATTAGTTAATCTTTCATTTCAAAAATGAAATTAAATAAATTAAATTCAATGAACTTGCTAACATTTACCTAAATATCAAGGCTGAAATCCTCATTAAGGAGGGCATCTACCATCACCAACTGCTCAACTGTAGATGTAGCCTGTGCACCTACATCTTGACTATGCATGGGGTCATAACCACAAGGTGACCCACAAGCCTGACAAATATAGGGTGGAACCCTACTCCCCGAAGACTCCCCCAGCTCATGCTATGTTGCAAGACTGGAATTCCCTATGATGCTTTGGGTCAAGGAACTAATGGATTGCAGTGTCTCAACCTTAGCACTCTCCTTCACAACGGAAGGGATAGCCACATGCTCATAGGCTGGTCTAGTGAGTGCTCATCTCGTTGGCCATTATGGGTGAAGACATGCCCCTGCTATATCCTATGTGGAGCCCCCATCTCTACCCTGTAAGTCTCGCATATCAAAATAGATTGGGACTTTATTGAGGAAAAACTTGTAATAGAGTTTCCTCAAAAAATATTGTGGGACCTCATTATTGTTACATGGAGGATGGTCAAAAACCATCCACCACTTCTGCCAAAAATGGTTCTTTATCCCTTGGTGGTTGGACCAATGGATAGGGAACCTCTTTCTTGAAGGGTGTAGAGGTTGATTTGTTCGTGGGTTTGTGAAAAGGGAACACAAGTCAAATTTAGTAATTTTTTCATCTTTGACTTGTTTATAAGATAATTTATTTGCATAGAATTATCTAAATTATCTCCTCTTATCTGACCAAGTATTTTTTTTCTTGCTAATTGAATCTACATTTGATAACATAGATTCAAGAGATTGAGCAAGTGTAGCTCTATGCGAGGTTCAACTTGCAAGATCTTTCAACCTTGCAATTATGTCCTCAATTTGTTTTTTGCTATTTTCAATTTTCCCCATTATATTCTCTTTGTTAAAGGGGCATATTGAGGAATTACTGGAGGTGTTTGTTGGGGTTGTTCTTCATCAAGTATTTGGTGTTGAAGTGATTTAGGATTTTCAGGAGAAGAAGGTTCATTATAATTTCCTATAAATTAACTAAATTTACATCAAAAAAATATTAAATCTAACTATTTAGTAATAAATTCACACAAAAATAATCAAAACTTACTCCTTCAACCTCCCTAAAGTCATGGCGGAATTTTGGTGAAGATTCGGCAATGATTTGGTGAAGAAATTGGTCTCCAATAACATGAGCGTGCTCTTGAAGTTTTGCAGGCCATAGGTTTGAAGGAACTTGCAAAAAATAAGAATGATGAAATGTTGTATTTTTTGTTTCTATGAGTTAAACCGTCGTGTTATGGATTTTTTTAAAATTCAAAGATGGTGGACACTTTTTGGCCCCCCAACTTCTTTCACCTGTCCACATATCTAGAGATATAAAAGGAGAGAGGAATGTAGAGGTAGAGATGTAGATAGAGTGAGAAGGAGAGAAACAGATAGAGAGATAGAGATAAAGGGAGAGATATAGGAATGTAGGAATAGAGAAAGAGGGAGATAGAGATAGAGAGATAAAGAGGAAGAGATAGAGAGCTATAGAGGGAGAGGGGGAGTTATAGAGAGATACATAGATGGAAAGATAGAGAGATATACATAGATGAAAAGATAGAGTTATTAAAAAATATAGATATAAGGAGATATACATGGAGAGAGAAATAGAGAGGGGGAGAGGTAGAGAGAGAGGGAGGGATGGAGGGATAGAGATATATGGAAAGAGAAAGAGAGGTCGAGATAGAAATATAGAGGGAAGGAGAGAGTAAGAGAGATAGAGAGAGGAGGGAGATAGAGAGATAGATGTAGAGAAAGGAAGAGAGAGAGGTAGAGAGGAGAGAGAGAGAGAGAGAAGAGGGGGAGAGAGGGAGAGATATAGATAGAGGGAGATATAGAGAGAGAGGGATAGGGAAAGAGATAGGGAGATAGAGGTAGAGAAAGATATGGATAGAAAGGGGTAGAGAGAAGGAGAACAATGGAGATACAAAGAAAAATATAGAGATAGAGATATAGAGCAAGAGAGGTATGGAGAATAAGAGATAGAGGTATAGATAAAGATATATTGATAGTGAGGGAGAGAGAGATAGGGAGATAAAGATAGAAAGGGTAAGAGTGGGAGAGAAAAGAGGTGATAGAGACAAGTAATACATAGGTATAAAGAGAGGGAAGGAGAGAGATAAAGATAGGGAGGAAGAAATAGATTATGTGTGTGTGAGTGAGAGATATATATTGAGATAAAGATAGAGATGGATAGAGAAATATATAAATGGATAGAGGAAGGGAGAGAAATATAAGATGAGATAGAAGTATAGAGATATAGTTCAAGAGGGTATTATGGGGAGAGAGGGAGAGATATCAAGAGATAGATATAACTTTGGAAAGATATAGGGGGGGATAAAGGGAGAGTGAAGGAGAGAGAGATAGAGGTAGAGAAAGAGAAAGGGAGAGAGATAGGTAGAGGAGAAATAGGAGAGGGGGAGAAAGGGAGAGATACATAAATAGATAGAGAGGGAGAGATGGAGAGAGGGATAGAGGTAGAGAGGGAAGGAGAGGAAGGAGAGATAGTTAAATAGATAGATAGGGAAAAGATATATAAATAGATAGAGAGAGGGAGGAGGGAGAGAAACAAAGAGAGGAGGGAGGAGAATTAGAGAGGTATATAAAGAGAGAGAAATAGGGAGAAATATATAGAGGTAGAGTAAGGGAAAGGTAACTAAAGAGATATAGGTAGAGAGGGAGATATAGAAGGAGAGGGGGAGAGGAGAGATATCTAAATAGATAGAGAGAGAGAGGGGGGAGATAGAGATATAGAGGTAGAGAAATACATAGATAGAAAGAGAGGGAGAGAGAAGGAGAGGGAGAGATAGGGAGAGATAGCTAAATATATAGAGAGGGAATATATATATACATATGTATAGATAGATAGAGGGAGGGAGAGGGAGGGAGAGAAATAGACAGAGGGAGAAGTAGAGAGATATATTTAAAGAGTGACTAATAGGGAGAGATAGAAGTAGAGAGATGTTGGAGTAAATAGATAATCACTAATAATTAATTAATCATTAATTATTAGGCCCCTTTTACTTTAATTACTTAAGCTAAACTTAGGAATTTATTTTTTATTATTAGATTGAGCTAATAATAGGCCATGTTGACTCATGGCATAAGATGAAAATAATTGTCATAATCCAATCAAATCCTCATCCTGTGTTTGTTTTTTTTCTATTTTATAAGGATTCACCTTGCTGAAAGATTGAAGAAGGAACCCTTCGATGTGTTTTCATCGATGCCAACATTGTTTGTTGATAGTTTTGTTTGATCCGGTAAATAGTTTTAGTGACACCTTGATCTAGTAATTTGGTCTGGATTTTCTCATGTTATAAGATCGGCTTATGTGGTTACAGTATGATGTTTAGGACTACTAAATACATCTATGGTCAATATTTCAGTGACATTGGTTGAATAGGTTTAAAGTTACAAGTAGCAGAAGTTTGGCATACAATTTTTTGGCTTGTATAATGCAAGGTGGTATGAGTTATCCGATCCAAATTCCTCTAGTGTTTCGATTCATTCTTTACAATTTTGGGAGTTGGTTTATAGGTGTTAGTACTACATATATTCTAGATGGCACATGCTTATTTGATTAGATGAATCGTTGGTATGTGATCAATTGGCATATTTTGTGATTAGGTGTAATTCTTGGCTGACCTAATATTTGAAATTGTGCTATGAAGATTAAAATGTATTGCAGATGATAAGGGGGTCTATTTTAGATCCGTACCGACCTAAATCAAGGATTACACATTTGATTTGAGTGTGAAGATGTTTTTGTTTCAAGTATGAAGCCGACAAAGTGTCTTTGAATTAAAATAGGGCTACATCTAATTTGGCTAACCTAATTGATGTATGCGGATGTAATAGAGTATATATATGGAACTTTTTTGAGTTGTATGATGATACAAGATTATAATGTGATGTGTGTGAAATTTGATATTGTGCAAACTTGCAAATTTGCAAGTGTGAGATAATATTAAGGGTGGAATTTATGTGTATATCGAGCAACTGCTAAGAAGAATAGTATTATGTATTCAAAGCTTCATTAGAACTAAATTTAGCACAATGAAGGTGTTGAAGTTGTAAAATCCAACCTCACAAAACCCGTGAACACCTACAAGCAAATAACATGTCACGTAGAAGAGATAACGAAACACAACAATGTTGCTCTGCAAACATGAAGAAAAAAATGCATAATCAAGAATGGAATAATTACAAAGAGATCAATTCTTAAGAAAGGATATCAAAACCCTAAAGTGAAAACCCTAGGATGAATAATTAATTATTAAAGGGCCTAAGTTTAGCTTAAGTGAAAATAAAGTAAAAGGTGACTTAATTAATTAATCAATATGATTGAATTAATTAAATAATTAAGTAATTAACCTTATTACTCCAACACCCCCCCTTAATATGAACTTAGGGAGAAGCTAAAAAACTAAGGATAAAATACATGAAAGAAAATATGGGTCCCGGCAACAAGGCTTGATGAGGTACCCATGTACAAATGTAAAATATCTCTCACAATAGGAGAAAAGGAGAAAACCTCGTGGGAAAAACTCCTCTCCAAAAGAGAGAAATACATGTGAAGGACTAAGAAGCCTCTAAACAAGAATGTCCCAAAAAGAATAGGAACAAGTGAAAGACTAAAGAAGCCTCCAAACAAGAGTGAAGGACTGAAGAAGCCTCCAACAAGAGGAAATTGTCCCAAAAGATATGAACAAATGATGAACATGAAAAACACCACTGAAGCATGAAGAAGCTACAAACACTATTGTAGAATGACTGCTAAAATGCTAAAAGAAGAACCTTCACTGAAACATATGATGATCGGGATCAAGAAGACAAGAATCTTTATGAATGCCCCCAATGACACTACTCAAATCTGATGGAAAACCAAGGCATACATCAAGAACTCAAAGATACAAATGGAACAAGTACCAATAGTCTGAAGAACTGATCAAGTGAAAAATGGAAGGTCGCCTCCAGAAATAGGAATGCAAGAGTGTCCATATGGTAAGTGCTCCATCTCACCAAAATACATGGGTAACCAGTCGCTGCATCCGCCTAGTACATAGGAACAAATAATGTATACATAGCTCACTCCAACGCAAAACTAAGGAAGCATTAGCACCAATAGTAGAAACCCCCCCCATAATGCTAACAAGGGAGAGGTATGACAGGTGCATTGAAACCGAATGCCTAAATGTAGTGCATGATAAAGAACCAAGAACATCTGAATGTGCAGGCATGAAAGTACAAGCAGATATAAAGGTTACACAAACCAAGGCACACACACATGAGAAAGGTATGAAGGAAAGACAAAGGAAAACATCAACCCCCATGGCATTTTATATCATAGTGCGAGTACAATAAGGCACAAAGTGATGTGAAAGATCCCATAATATAGGTGCAATAGAAAGGCACTTTATCTCAGTGCATTTACAAAATCATAAGTGCTTACAATGGAAGTTCATAATGTCAAAAAAAGACAGAAGACTGGAAATACATGAAGAACAACCAAAAATGAAGCAGCCCATGCAAACGAGAAGTTCCCAGGAGCCAATATGTCTAAGTAATTCACCAGAGTGTGAAAACACAAAAAACTAAATAAAATGTACTTGGAGTGCAATCTAAAAAAAGTGCATGGATGGCTGTGAAGAGCTCTGAAACACAATCCCAACACCGCTAGAATCATGAAAAACAAAGAAACTGGTGAAAATTTATGAGCTAGGGACTGAAAATAGCACCTCTAACTTCAAATGGATTTAGAATGCACTAGTAGTAGAAACAGGTGATGAGACCCACACCACTAGAAAGTTGAAAAAATCAATTTTCTGAGGATATCTCATTTTCCAAAAAATGATATCGTATGCCCTAGTTATGGCCAAAAGAAAAAAACACCCCTTTTAGCACACAAAGGGGCTCAAAGAGGGCCATATGGTATAGTCCGTACTGCCGACGTCATGTTGAAATCAACATGACGTCAGCAAAATATTCCTTACACCTGGAAAACATCCATGTCATCAGAAAATAGGAAACTGTCACTAGAAAGAAGGTCTGCACACCGGAAAACAGGACTACGCCGGAAAAAAATAGTGAACACGAAAAAAGTTTGAAAGTTGCCAGGAAAGAATGGCGAAGGTGGCCGGAAAGTGCATCAACAACTAGGGAAAACAAGCGGCAGCCGGTAAATTTCTTTGTCAGCGTTTGTTGGTTGCGGGTACTATGGTGGGCCCGCAGGCCTACAATGCAAGTACCTGCGGGTACCCCCCATGGCCCGCCCCTGGAGCCTTTTAAAAAGGCTTAGAATTATTGATTTTTTTTTATTCTTTTTTTTTCAAAAAAAACACGCCTTTTTTTTATAGTTTTGTTTTAATTTTTCTGAAAAAAATAAAAAAACTCAGAAAAATAAAAAATTACTGCCTGCTAAAAAAAATTTCTCAATCCGCATGCAGACAGTCATACAGGGTTGTACAATAAAAAAAACTGCCTCAGAGGTCAACTGCTCAAATTTTGATGATTTGATAGTTGATCTTAGGGTTTTTGGCCGCTACGGATACAATGGTGAGGTCTGATTGGGCTAAAAAAACTTCAAAATTATAGGTACCCTTTGGATTTGAGAAAAAAAGGCACTCGCAAAACCCTAGCAGATTTGAGCCTATGAGTCCAAAATTGATGAAACAAAGGCCAATCTTGACTACTTCTAGCACTTTGAATGCAATGGTGTGATCAAAATTGACTCAAGATGCACCTAAATACTCTTTCAAGGCTTGAATCCCTCAAAAGACGAACAGGAAGTTGCAGATCTGAAGCTCGGATACCATGTTGAAGTTATAAAAGCCAACCTCACATAACCCAGTGCACCTGCAAGAAAATAACCTATCACATAGAAGAGATAACGAAACACAACAATGGTGCTTTACAAGCCTGAAGCAAAAAATGCATAATCAAGAATGGAATAATTACAAAGAGATAAATCCTTAAGAAAGGAGATCAAAACCCTAAAGTGAAAACCATAGGATGAATAATTAATTATTAAAGGGCCTAAGTTTAGCTTAAGTGAAAAATAAAGTAAAAGGTGACTTAATTAATTAATCGATATGATTGAATTAATTGAGTAATTAAGTAATTAACCTTATTACTACAACAGAAGGTGCATCTTACATCAGTTCACACTTTGGTTGTGTAGCCACTTTTGTTTTGTATCTATTTCAGGTTGTGAGCCTTATAAGGACAGTGATTCCTAGCAGTGAGCCCTTGTAATATCTTATAATCAGTTATAATATATTGTGAACTAATCCTCACCATGGTTTTTTCCCTTTTTTGGTTTTCCACATTAAAATCCTAGTGTTCATGTGTTATGTGGTGTTGTGATAACTTTCATTTTTTCATTTATAGATGCAGTTAGATATGTTTTGATTATTGGTTGGATTATGACTAAATGGTTTAATAGAATACTAATTCACCCCCCCCTCTTAGTATTTTGGGTGTTCAACAATTTTTATTAGAGCCTAGTTCCTTTTGAAAAGCCTAACAACTTGAGGAAGATCTTGGAGTTTGAACACATAGCTGAAAAAAAGTGTCCTATTCCTCCGGAAGAAATTTCTACAATTGAATATGAAGAAGATGACTACGCGTTTGACAATGAAGAACTTAAATCTACTCTTGAATATCTTGACAGATTTGAAAGTGATAACAAAAGTATAAAGGAAAGCCTAGGAGAAGCAAATGAATGCATCAAAAAGTTGAGAGAATAAATCAAGAAATTTAGAGAAAGACATGGAGAAGTTAATGAATAGTTGAAGAAGGCAAACGAAGATATCACTGGACTAAAAGTGCAAGTGGAAGAAAAGAAGAGAATTGAGGATTGAATGCCAAGATACAAAGCAATACTGATGAATGTACAAAGCTTGAACAAGAAGTGGTAACCCTAAGATTAGATCTGGAGAAAGCAAAAGCTCATGAGGACAAATTCAAAACAAGTACTACAATTCTTGATGAACTAATTGCAGGAAAAAATCCATCTAAGGATAAAGGTAGTTTGGGACTTGTAGAAGGGAAAAGTTAAAAAAAAATCAAGCACCTAACAAGTTTGACAATCAGAAGCAGACTCAAGGCAATGGTAGACATTTCAAGAAAAAGTTAACATTTTAGGAGGAGCACACTAGATGCTATCTTATGTCTTTTTCAAAAAAAAGAGCACTTTGTGTGCTCCCCCTATTGAACCCCTTAATCTCCACCAATTTTTTAAGCAATAGTAATTTATAAATTATATTTAGAGCATTACGACTCTTATTCTTGTTGCATATTCAAGTTTTGAGTGAAACTATCTTCAATTCCCATCCAAGATCATTTTTTCCTAATTTCAAAAATAGACCCCCTTTTGGTCCCCCATTTCCATGCACTTACCCAAATAAAAGTTTTTAATAATACTAAACTCAATGACAACTTACAATATTTATTGATGGTAGTGGTAGCTTAATGTTGATAGTTGTTATAGGTTATGTAGTGTGACATTAATTAGTATAGGTTATTAGGTAGCTTAATGTATGTAATGATCCCTTTTTATGTTGCTTAAGATTTATCCTAAAACACCAATATGCTTTATGAAATAAGAATACCAACAAATATAATATTAACCTAATATAATGAAGAATCAATAAAGTCTTCTTTTTAGCTATTGCTATTATGAAATACATGTAATTCCTCATTCAATCTGTAGTTTTTTTTCTGATTAAATTAAATGGATGTAAGACACCCCAAATTATCACCTCTTCACTCATCAAATTCACAAACGAGGAAAGAGTGGACTGCACACAAGGATCCCTTAGCGCCTCCCTTCTTAGCCTGAGGGTGGCCAACAAACACCCATTGTAATGACCCCCTCGGCCCTTAATGGTAGACTGCAGTCATCCAAGGAGGGTGGCCTACCTCAAAGGGATCCTAGTATCTACTCCTTCATGTGCATCCAATCCTCCTCCCTTATGATTTGACAGAGAAAAGATCATAATTTGGTAATGATTGATCACTCCTAACAATGCAACACTTTTATGCTATGCCATAATATCTATTTCTACTCTTTACATGAATAACATGATTCTGTACAAGAAACCCATATTCAGACTTGGCTTATTCTGTACATACCAGATTTACAGACCACACAATACATCCCTCACAGTGTGGCAATTTGTTGTCTTCTGCAGCTGGTATGAAGATCACAGAACATGCGCTTGTATTAAACTCCCAGATTCCATGGTCACGGTTGCTGGTAAATGCCATCAATAAATTTAATAAAAGTTATACAATGTAAATTGGGCTTTACACATAATTGTTTATTTATTATTATTTAATTTAAGTTAATTCTAATATATGAAGTGCTCATTTAATTATTTATCTCCATTATTATTTGTAAAAGAACATTTAGATAATACATAATAAATCCACCATATATTCTTTTGTGTAAATAATAAATAACTCATCTAGGAATAAAAAAGATATACATTTAATTTAGAAAACACCAAGATAAATATAAGTGATTTATTATCTAAGTGTGATTGTACCAAGGGAGAAAGAGAGTTATGACAATGTCCACTCATGGGAAGATCATATTAAATTTTTATATGTTTATGGTTGTTATAAGGATGCAAGGAAAACCATTTTTCTAGTCTTGTGATAATATATTTTATTAATATTCTTAATTTTAACTAAAATTTGGAATATGTGGAGACATAAGGATAATAATTTCACATGTTTGTGTTCCTTATTTAAAGGAAAAATAAAATCAATTGAATGGTGTTTTTTATTAGAGGTAAAAAACGGATTTTGAAGGGGCCCAGAATCCTTTACAAAAGAAAGCAGTTGAAACTAAACAAAATTACAATAATTATATATCATCCCATACGCAGTGAACCATCAGTAAAACATCAGCCAAAAAGGAGGACCCCAAATAGTAGCACTACATGTTCTTCAAGATATCAGCAGTCTCTGTGTCACTCGCCACAGCCTTCTAAGCATCATCCAAGATATCAGACAGTTCTTTGTCAAGAGCCCCAAACTAAGCCTTAGTCTTGTTTCTATTTCTAGCCCCAGGCCCATCTGTATTCACCTCATTAATCAAAAAATTATTCTTATTCCCACCCTTATCAACAGACACCTCCTCCTCCATCAACTTGCCACCAGTACCAATCTCTTTCGCATGAACAGTCTCCTTGCGATTCTTGGCACTAACAAAAGGAGAGGTAATACCAATAGATTCCAAGTTAACCATAGACTTAGTCACCTCCCCACCCTTGACCGTGCTAGCACAAATTTTCTTCAACTGATCCTCCAGGGTGAGAACTCTACCTTCCAGATTATGTTTCATCTTAAGAGTTTTCTCCGCCACAATATTCAAGGAATTAATCAATTCATCAATCTAGTTTTGAATAAAGGACTCTTCATCCTTACTCATCACACCTTGTACTTTGACATTTGTCATATTAAGTTCATGAAAAAACCATTTAAACAATTTGAATAAAAAAATGGAACCCTCTCTAGCAGTTCCCAAAACATCAAAGATATCTTCCCTATCAAAATTAAAAACCCCCTTGCTTGTAGCATCTTCTTCCTCAGAGGAGCTTACCTTATCCTTACTAGCAAAGACTCCTTACATTTCCTAGCAGTAACCGAGATTTTGATTTTGCGGATGGAAGCCGCAATTTCCTCAACCACAGCCTTTCTTTTCTTTAGCCGCTCCAGGTCCGTAGTCGGGGTATCCATAACATCCTGTCCACCTACAACCATAGCCTTACCTTTCTTCTACAAGTCTAGGCTCACAACCAGGGTATCATCAGTATCCTATCCACCCGTGATTGTGAGAGGAGAGTCCCTCTCTAGCATTTGACTCACAAACCTTAAAACATGTTTCTTCTTACTTCCCACCTCTAGCTCCTTCTTATGCTTAGTCACAGGGGGCGGCAATGATGCCTCACCATACAAATCATTCTTCTCCTTCAAACTAGTACTCAAAAAATTAGCAGCCACCTCATCACTGCAAGTTTCATAACCCTTATTAGGGCACGACACCCCTTTCTTAGACTTCCCCATAGTAGGGGGTTGTGGACCCACCTCCATAGAAGAAAGAGAGTCTGGGAAAAATTCCACATCCTCCTCAGAAACTGACTCCTTCTCCAAAATATTTTTTCTCTTCTTCCCTTTTTTACTAGTCGACTCCTCTTCAGAGATAGTCTCATACTCCTCTACCGGATTTGACTGCTTACCCTTAGGGGTAGCAATTGGCTTAGCCACCTCAAAATATTTAGCATACTCTGAAATTAAAAGGATTAACCCCACATGCAAAACTAGATTTTTGGGGTTTCTCTTATGGTCCTTGAGACCAAAATCCAGTGATGCGAGGAGATAATAGGGAAACAAAATTATTTTCTTGTGGCAGAAATGATTAAGCATGAGGAAGTGGTAAGCATTTACCATAGAGAATCGTCCTTCTAGGGTGATATAATGCATGAGTTCCTCGGCCACATCTCCCCACATTGCCTTGAGAGAGCTCCTCTGGTAACCCCCAATCTCTGCCATCTTTAATTCCTTAGCTTCATCCCCCTTGAAGAAAATTTTCATAGCAATTTGTGACTCCTTGTCTCTGAAAACTTTCATACCATCTGTGGGCAATCTAGTGATATTTTCTATAAAGTCTTCATTCACATCAAACTCCGTTCCGCCCAACTTTAGCACCCTGTTGTTCCATGATTTTGCAAAAAATGTTGTAGTTTGTGGATTGTTACCATGCAATCTCTCTAGGTATGGAGTTAACCCTCCCTTCTCTAACACCTGCCAAACCTTCGGCTTCTTCTTGGTAGCTTCACAAGAGAAGGGATCCATGTGGTTCCTATCACCTCCCATGTCTACAGAATTTGCAGAGTCTATAATATTGAGATCTCTAAACGCAATAAGAAGAAACCTGAAGAAGACAATGCAAAGAATGCCCAGAATTTGTGTGAAAACAGAATTCATAAAGGATTGAATTATGATCCTATAGTTATGTTCCCTACAGATATCAGCCACCGTACCATTATCTTGTTTCAAATCTAGCTTACCATCCCTGCACATAATCATCGGCCACATGAAGATAGTCATGCACGCCACAAGCCATAATAAATCCTCAACCCTTTTAAATTTGGCAATCATGATTAATACTTGCTATTGCCTCTATAGGTAGAGGGTCATTCAAACCTCATTCCCTAACACCTCTAACTCCAAGATTAGTGAATACATCAGCTAATCCATTGCCCTCTCTCAAAATATGAGAGATGTAACATTCATCAAAAGAATTAAGAATATCAATAGAGTCCTTAATCAAAGAATCAATAGTCCATGAAGAGGTAGCACAATTCTTCAAATTATTGATGATATTGAGAGAGTCCCCCTCAAGCCAAAATTTCTTATAGCATTTGACTTGTGCCAACTTTAGACCATGATAGGCTGCAGCCGCTTTTGCATAGTCCTAGATTCCCTTTAGCAGCTCCATCAAAGTTAACCTTCACCCAGCCATCTGGAGGAGCTTTCCAAACCACATCTTCCCTAGAAGTTTTCCCTTTAGTGACTGGGAGGGAAATATCATAGGGTAGCTTCCACTTCTGTGTTATAGAGATATCATAGGGGCTGAGATTAATCTTCAGCCCATTGTGAAAAGTGATCCTAGAAACAAAATTTTCTTTAATAGCCGCACAAATTTTATAGGCCACAAAGATAGCAGGGAGGGAAAAACTCCTGAAAATTATGTTATTACGCTCAAGCCAAACACCCCAAGCAATGTGAGGAAGAGAAAGAGACCACAGAATCAGAAGAGTGGGATTGGATGAAGGTCTAACCCATTGAGACCACAAATCCTTAATTGAAGCAGGAAACACCCCAACTTAAGTTCCATAGAGAGAGCACATGGGCCCACACCGTTCTAAAAAATCTACAACCAATGAACAAATGGCAAGCATTTTTGGCTTCCTCTTCACAAAGAAAGAACCTGTTAGGCATTATAAAACCTCTTTTGACCAAATTGTCAATAGTTGATATCTTATTCTGGAAAAAGATCTAAAAGAAAACATTAACCTTAGGAATTAGTCTAGAGGACCAAACATAGGCCCAAAAAGGAGCATGACCAACAAAGGAATCATTAATAAGAAAATTTGATGCAAAAAAGAAGTTACCATTAGAAGAAGGCTTCCAAAAAAAATTATCAGAAGGAAGAGAAGGAATATGAACCAAAGAGAGGGCCTTAAAAAGATCCTCCAGTCCTAGGTTAACCTCGTATAGCCTTTTCCAATAGCCTCCCTCAATAATATAAGTAACAAATCTGCCAAACCTCCACACACAAAGATCCATGAAAGGTTGAGCCCATGGCTCATCTTTAAGAGGCCTATTACCAAACCAGTTGTCTTCCTTGAACAGAATAATTCTGCCATTTCCCATTTGCCAAAAAAGACCCTTGGACACAAGCCTACGAGCCTTAACCATACAATTCCAAAGAGCAAAACTAGATGGTGGGGAAAATTCATGAGATAAAAACCCCCTTATACCATCAGCACCACGTAAGTATTTGCTCCAAGCAATTTTTTCCCATTCACTCTTAGCTAGTATAAGGTTCCACAACTATTTTCCAAGAAGGGCAATATTAAACTCTCTTATTTTATGGATTCCAAGACCACCAACCTTTTTGGGTCTACAGACATCATCCCAAGCAACCAAATGAATTCTTCTCTTATCCTCAACACCAGACCAAAGGAAATTTTTCTTAATTTCTTCCAATTTATCCACAAATTTCCTAGGCATATAAAAAATACTGAGAGCATAAATAGGAAGGTTCTGAAAAGTGGACTTAATCAACTGCACTTTCTCGGCTTGGCTCAGCAATGCACCCTTCCAACCAGCCAATTTAGAATTAAATTTATCAATCATCCCTTGCCAAAAATATTCAGGAACATTAGAGCACAAGGGAAGACCCAAATAAGACTCAGGGATTTCACCAATTTGGCATTGCAAAATTCTTTCAATTTTTGTCTGCCTGTGGACTAGAGTGTTGAAGAAGAAAATAACACTATTGGGTAAGCTAACCTTCTACCCTAACATATCCTCATACTTCTGTAAAATAAGTTTAATAGCCTTAGCCTCCTTAATAGATGACTCTCCAAGCATAATAGAATCATCCACAAACTTTTGATGGGAGAAAATAAGATTGTTGGAAGAGGGAGCTAAACCAAACATAACACCAATGTTAATAAACCTTTGAATGAGACGACCCAAAGATTCTACCATGATAATAAATAGAAAAGGAGATATCATATCTCCTTTCCGCAAACCCCTGGAGCAATCAAAGAGAGGAGAAGGAGACCCATTGATAAGGATAGAAAACTGAGGGGTGGAGATAAGTTGAAGCACAAGTGCCACCAATTTCTCCCCAAAACCAAAGGAGGGCCAAAATCTTAGAAAGAAAGACCCAATCAACTCTATCATAGGCTTTAAGTAATTCAAGCTCAGAATAAAACCAACATGCTTATTAATAGTAAGAGAGTGAATATTCTCATGAACAGAGAGAGTAGAATCCAAAATTTTCCTACCAGCCACAAACCCAGTTTGTTGAGGCAAAATGATAAGAGGCAAGACCCTTTGCAGTCTGACCACCAACATGTTAGAGAAGATCTTATAAACTAAGTTACATAAGCTGATAGGATGGAACTCATCAAAAGAAGTAGCACCAGGTTTCTTAGGCACAAGAACAATAAAAGAGGAGTTCAATTCCTTCAAAAGAGAACCAGACCTGAAGAACTCCTTGGTAGCCACAACAACATCCTTAGCAATTATTTCCCAGAAGGACTAAAAAAATAACATAGGAAAGCCATCCTGACCCTGTGCCTTATTACCTTCGAAAGAGAAAACAACACTTCTAATTTCCTCTGCTGAAGGAATACTCACCATCTGCCTATTAATATCATCATTTATGAGCTGAGGGATATCCCTAAGAATATCCTCCTGACACACCAAGTCAAGCTCCCCCTCCACCGAGATTAGAAAAGTAGGAAGAAGTAGCAAACTGTAAATCAATATCCTTCTCCAAAACTTGATTATTGAAATTGATCAATTTGATTCTGTTAGAAGCCATGTGTTTAAGTGTAGAGAGGTGAAAAAACTTAGTATTCCTATCCCCACTTTTCAACCACATAATCCTAGAATGTTGCTTCCAAAATTCCTCCTCAGCAACAATATTATGCAATCTGGAGAGGACATTTTCTTTCATAACCAAGGCATGATCATACCCAAACACTTGGATTGATTGTTGCACAACATGAAGCTCCTTAGACACCCCCTCCTCCAAAAAAATGTAACCAAAAGAATTCCAATTCCATTTTCTAACATTATCCTTTACATTAGCAAGCTTTTTAGCAACTCTGAACATAGCCGAGCCATCCACATGAATGTTCCACCAATCATGAACCAAATTACTGAGATCAAGATGACAAGTCCACATCTTCTCAAATCCAAATGGAATTTTTTTCTTTCCACCCAATAGATCCACTAACAAAGACAAGGGGAAGTGATCTAACCCCAGTCTTGTCAAAGGAAAGAGCAAACATGAATAATGAGCCAGCCACTCAAGGGTAATAAGAACATGGTCAAGCTTGACCTAGATAAGAGCATCTCCCACTCACTGATTTGACCAAGTGAAAGAAGCACCTTTGAGGTCCAAGTCAAGAATATCATTATCATTAATAAGATTCATTAGATCATATCTACTGTCATCCACAATCTGTGAGCCACCCATCTTATCAGCATCATGCAAAGGATTATTAAAGTCCCCTATAACCAACCAATTATCAGTAGGGTGCAACACTTTGAAGGAGCCAAGACTCTCCCAGAACCTTTCTCTCTCACTCTTACAATTAGGAGCATAGATGTTAGACAGAGTCCAAGAGAACTTATCATGCAAATGGTTAAATGAAGTAGCCACATGGTTACAATCATTGAAAACCTCAACCCCCTGAATCACCCTAAGATTCCAAAAAGTCACAATCCCTCTCGATGCACCCACCACATCAAAGCAATGCATCCCACAATCCTTAAAAAGATTATTCTTTAACGTAGATAATTTATCCAAACCCATTTTAGTTTCTTGAATTAACACAATATTAGGGTGGTCATCTCTTACTAGATTAGCAAGAAGATCATGCTTATGAGGGTGATTTAACCCCCTCATATTCCAGGAAATCATCTTCATAAGAGCTTTTGGGAAGTGCTCTTGGAGCACATCTCCAACAAAGTCCTTTGCAAACCATCAGCAATATCCATGCAACTCTCCTTTTCCCTAGTAACATTCATAGGAGGGTGGCCTCTACCTCTCAGCCCAGACCCACAGTCTGGCCTTTGTCTATTCCTTGTCACAACTCCCGGTGAGGGAGAATTTTTTTTCCTATTATGCCCTCGAACTAGAATGAAAGGAGGATCATCCAGATCCTCAGTTTCCCCATTGTCCTTAACTTCAAACAAAAACTCCAATCCCTCAACCTTCGAGCCATCATCTTGTACCTGAATTTCCCCCAAAGGAGGGGAGCCTAAACCATTCACAGAAGCCTTATCAACCTCCGTAACCTCACTCCTCACCTCTTCCATAGAATCCACTATATCATGACCAAAGGAGGAAATATCCTCATCTCCCTGCTCCTTTTCCCAATTCAATTCTGCCAAGTCCACCTATCCCTCAGGATTATCAACCTTCTAAGCCACTACCAAGTCCATTTCCACAAGTTTTTCAGGCACAAATTTGTATAGGGCTGACCCCCCTTTTTCCAAAGGCTTCAAGTCATTTTTTGGAGCTTTCTCCTTCTCTCTCCACTATTTAGTCACCTGCTTCGGAACTTTGAGAGGACATTTTTTTTCCTCATGGCCAGCTTTTTTACAATGGAAGCAAGCAAAAGGATTCGACTTGAATTCAACTGCTTGTTCCCAAACCCCAAACTTAGAGTTAATCTTTATCAAGGCAGGAAAATCAGCTGATTGCTCCACATTCACACAAAATCTGGCGTAAACCAACCGCCTCCTAGAATTCATCATTTAATCAATCAAATACAAATACCTGAAAGTGCTTGCAATCCCTTTAAACACTTCCTCATCCTAGAATTCCATAGGGAGACCAAGAAGTCTAACCCAAACCGTAGTAGCCGAGAAGGAGCGCAAGTTTGGGTTAAAACCTAGTTCCCACCTTTTCAACATCAAAGAGGACTTCCGAATGAACCATGGGCCACCAGTCAGGACCCCCACTAAATCATCTTCACAGTTGAATGTGAATGAGAAGAAACCTTTAGCCATTGCAGCCACATCAATTTGTCCCTTAGGTTTCCAATGATTTAAAGAAAACTTGCGCACCAACTCAATATGAGGTCAAGGTCCAATAAATTTTCCCAACAAATCCATATCCATATTTGACATTCTTTTATCAGCAATACAGTCTGGGACAGAGATAGAGTATTCTCCAGTCTTCACATTAGCAACAAATGGCGTAGGAGGAGAAGTACTTTTACCTTTAGGCTTAGCCCCAAATAGATTAGTCCACTTAAGAGAAGAACTCGACAAAAAATCATTCTTATTCTTATCAATCCCAAGACCTGCGGTATTAGGAGTTCCATCACAAGCACTAGATGACAGGCCTGGCCCAAACTTTTTAGCCCTGAGATTCCCCTTTTAAGAGGACACTGGGGGATGTGTTGGACACGCAACCTTTGAAGCCCCTTTCCCCCCAGAAAATTCATTAACCACTAAAGGGGACCTACAACACTTACCTGCAATAAAGGACCCAACTAACATCACATTCCCATTAGCAAATTGTCTTCCATTAACACTTGCAACATCATCAAGAAATCTTGCCTTTTCAAATTTTGAAATTTCACTATCACCATCGCCACCACCCGACGAGCTCTCCATTTCCTTTTTCCCCTTTTGGGGTAAAATTTATTCAATTGAATGGTGTTGATGTGATAGAGTTTTATAAATATATGGTTAGTTGACGACAATAGAATGGATATTTTTATGCTCTCTATTTTTTTATCATAGCACATTGCAAAAATATGAAAATTGGTAAGTACCCTTGATACAAAGGCATTACAAATCTTAGATTGTTGTTTAGCATCAATATTTTTCTTCCAATCATTAGTGGCACTAGAACTTGTGAGGCACTATTAGAAAAAGTGGGTTTGGGAATGTAGGGACCTCCTAGGTCTAAATCAATGGTGAAGTGGGAATTTATTATTATGCTAGAACAATGTGTTCCTAATTCATTTTTGGGGTTTTCCTATCATAGTTAGTGCATTAAAATCATTATGATGTTTTAGTTATGCCCCCTTTGTGTTAACTCTAGCGAGAATTGGTGATAAGCCCAAGAAGGTGAATATTGCTTAATGCAAAAAGGAGTTAGTGGCCAAGTCACAAAAATATATTTATTGTAGCAAGAGGTATAGATGATGAAATCTTGCTACTTAAATATGGGAAAAATTGTTCTAGGGTTAATCATGATGCATGATAATAGTAGACTAGAAGATACCTGTGACCATACCATCCCATTATTTTATGGCAATGGAAAATTTATTCACAAGGCCAAGCATAGAGAAAAAATCTTGTATAAGGTTGATCTCAAAGCACTATAACCCACAAATAGGCTTGGAAATAATATGGTAAAGTAAATGATAAAGTGGGGAGGAGAAAACACCTCTAAGGTTGGTTTTTAGGGTGACTTGAGTTATGTGTGTTTGTTTTCTTTTTATGGAACTATCTATTCATTGTTGTAACAAGGTTGGTGGTTCCTAGTTTTTTTCTTTAAGAGTGGTGAGGTGTTTTATTAAGTTCTAACAGTATATTTTATAATTTTTATTTTTTTTTATGTTATTTCCTTTGAATTTTGTGCTTCCTAGTCATATGTATTAGTTTTTTTATTTCAAGGTTGGGGCCCCTATAGAAAAAATAGAGATTTCTCAAGAAATGAATATTCAAGAGTTAAAAATATAGGTAATATGTGCATTGTGGTATATTAACAAAGTACTTTGCTTTTGTTTTTAATTTTACATACTCTTATTTTTCAAAAAGTCTATTTTATCTACTTAATTTTTAATAGAAATTATTTTCACAAATAATTGACTATAATCCAAAAACTAAACTATTTACTAATAATATTTTAGAGATTTATTCCAACATATAATTTAACTATAGTGCCAATAAAATTGCAGCCAAAGAAATGTGCCTAATACATACAAAAAAATCATTTTTTAGATAACATCGAGGCAAGTAAAGGAGGATAAGGTGGACTAATTCAATTTCATAATCATATACAAAACCGTAGTTCACACTTAGATTATGATAACTAAAATTAAAATTTCTCAATCACTAAAATTAATTTTCCATCATGTTCTTAAATTGATTTGTTCCTCATGTAAATCTCATCATTTTGTGAGGACTATGTTTGTGCAATGGGTGACCCCTGGAGGATTTCTCTCCCAAAGTGCTTATGAGAATGATGTGATTTTCATGCAAAAAAATTAGAAAGAGTTTTCATTATTCCTTGTCTTCCAGTGGAGGAGGCTTTAAGAGACATGATTGATAGAGATTGGTTAAAAAAAATAGTAATCTATTATTCTTTGAGGTTGCATGGGTTTTCCTCTCTAACGCTATGGATATCCTCCTAGATAAAGAGATGGTTAAACTTTTGGAAAATACTTACATTCATCCTTTAATTTTTCAATTTCTTTTATAAATTCTATTCTTGATAACTTTAGGTTGGATGTTGGTTTTGTGGCAATTGGTGGTATTTTTCCCATGTCTTCCCTTCTCTCCTCTGCTACAATTTTTGTTACTCTCCCCATTATGATAAAGGGTCTTGTATGTGGCACTCCATTGTTAAAGTGAATTATAAAATTTTGAATAATTCTCTAACCATTTTTTAGAGTACAAAAACAAGTACATTAATTGTCACCATTCATAATTTCATATCAAAAATCTATATCATTATTTTATATGTTAATTTCAATAGTTGATGATAAAAAGTTATTTTAAAAATGTAAACTTGACTTCAAGGATAGTTCAATTTTCTTCTCTCCAATCTACATTGGTTGTGAACGAATATCGATGGCTAAAGTTCTATTTTATATATTAATTTTAATAGTTGATGGTAGAAAGTTATTTTAAAAATGTAAACTTGACTTCAAGGATAGTTCAATTTTCTTCACTCTCCAATCTACATTGGTTGTGAATTAATATCAATGGCTAAGGTTCTATTTTGTGGATAAAATCAACCAAGTTAACATTCGGTGAATTTAGTATTAGAATAGACCATCAATCATTTGATTTGTTTAAACCAATGGTGAGATGTTTTGAGATATATTTAGATATCTTTTCTATAAAGATAATTAAAATTTTATTTAGTTTGAACATTAAATAATGTGAATCCCATGATTTTATGGCTCTTGACTGTACTTTATTAATCCTTGTATTGATATAATAATATGAGTTTATATTCAACACTGTTAGGTGAATGATGATTTATGAATGCAATTATTTTAGAATGTAGATATGAAATTGGTAAAATAAATTTCAAAATCATCTAAGAGCTAGTAGATTGGTTTAGAACAATGGTTGAGATTTATTAGGACTAATGATGGAAATCTCATCAATCCAATAACATTATTTTTAATAAAAGTTTGAATAATAACCCATTCTAGTATCCATTTATATAATAACTTTTTATATTTTATTATTTGAATAATATCTCCATATTCCTTAAATGCATACATATATATATATATATATATATATTGATATTTTTAATCATTTTTTATCCATTAGCTAGATTTAAAAAAAGAAATATTATTTTATTCTTAATTCTATACAGATTGAAAAAAATTGCAGTTTCAATTTGTAATGGAGAGAATTTGCATCCCTAGGAAAATTCCCCATTTACATCACCCCTACCTTGGAAAATGAAAATTTGATGATGCAATTCCACATCCACCACCTTTCTCCATCCATTTGGTAGCTCGTTTTAGTGTCGATGGAGGAATCCCTATCGGGGATGTGTGTGCATCGCGCGGACATCTATGTGTTTTGTTTTCGTCCTGATATGATTCTTGCCCCTAGAATTCACAAATGCATTACATTCTCCATTAGATGCAAAGTGTAACGTTCCCTACTTCCTTGACCACTAAAAAATGGGTATTTTGCCTCCCTTTTTCCATTCAAATGCTTCAATTCTCCATTCATTCATACTTCTTGACTCGTAGCTTCACTCTCTTCACTCTAAGCTCCATTATCACACTCTCTTGTGGCTGCAAGTTGCTAGTCCTTGGCTTTTACAATGTTTGTTGTGGTAACATTGTTATTGGAGGACTTGCAATCTCTCTCCTCCCACTACTTATCTTGAGCACTCATAGTTGTAGAGGTGGTATTGTCCTTTACTATTTCTCTTTGCATCACTTTTTGTATTTATGTAGCATACTTGTTGTTGGTGATTTCTCTTAGCATTATTTCCTTTATGTTTCTACATCATTTTTCATACTTTGTTGTTATCTGAATTTCCATGGAGGTGGAAACATTGAAACCAAGGACTAACTAAGGCAGTCCTCTATACACAGCCCCAAAAAATTTCTATCTATGTTTGTGTAGGCGTTCTCAAGTTAATTTGTTTGAAGAATCAAGTTGTAAGAAGTTTGGTATTACTTTCTCACCCTCTTTGTCTATTCTAGCATAACTTAGATATAGTATTATTCTTATTATATTTTAGTTTTGTATATTTCTGGAATTTTGCAGTAGCACAAAACCTTTACAGTCAGAAACTTAGTTGGTTTTCTAGTGTTTCAGTCTGTTTCTAAGACCCTATATCCGTATAAATGCTAGCACACATCTGAGATTCCAGTGCATCGTGCTAGAGTCTGTAATCTATGCTTTTGTCCTCAGACAGTGAGCCTTCTGGGAAATGGGTTGAACCCTCGAAATCACATCTTCTAACTCTATAAAGCATTTGGTTTAGCAGAAGAACAACAACACTTGTATTTCTCTTCCTTTTCAACCTTAACATCTTAACCTTTCCAATTCGCTTAGAAAACTTGAGGTAGATCAAGGAAGCCTGTTGATTACGACTCTCTTGTGACCTAGAGTCTCAAAGTAGCTAGTCCATCTCCTCTACATTTTGGTGAATCAAACATGAACAATTTTGATTTCGTCCCTTGGTAGCGAAGTGCATTCTCTCGTTCCCTAGGCATGTTCTAGGTGTGCATGTTGTAGGACATGCATCCTTGCAACCCAAACTATGACCCATAGTTGTGTAGTTAGAAGGACCCATAAATACATGGAAATAGAATTTAGATAGGTCACTGTTGGATGTCTGAATCTTTGGAATTCGTTGAGTCCTTTTCTGCCTATGTACATAAATATGGTTTCATTTACACGTATTCCTACCACCCAACCTGTGAATGGGTCACCGGATATAACTTTCACATCACAAGGACATGCCTATGAACAAAGAGTTGTGCCCCTTGTACATTCTCACTCACATCAATGAGAACATCCTAACTGATTTCCTATTCAACCCCATGAGTTTTTATGAATGTTATAACGGAGGAGACTCTGCTTATCAACTTTCTACATAGGGAGGAATATGAGAAATCACAGACCACCATACATACACATGATGGACTCTCGGTCTCTCCTCTTAATTATATATGTTGGTGTTTCCAGCTAATGGTCTAGCATCTCCTAAAGGGTAACTACTCCTTATACTCAAAGACCCTAGGTTAGTGGCCAACGAACAAGAGATGACGGATTGACAAGGCTCTCCTCTGCACTTTAGGCTTTGTAGGACCAAGGTGGGTATCCCTATTCATTAAGGCAGATCATCATACTACAATGGTGGAAATCCTTCAATGGGATAAATCATCTACACAACTCTCCCTTGTCTTCAATATCTTGTGGTAGTATGGAAAGAAAACATAAAATAAAATACAAGAAAGTAAAAAGTTCTTTTGAATTGAAATTGAATCCACCTTAGATCTAGGCTTATGAACATAGAATAACCAGTGCCTTATCCACACCGAGTCCAAAAATGAAGTAATACTCCTACAATAGACCCACCTTGGCTTCTTATAAACTTGTTGCCTTATAGCAAGAAACCAATAAAAGAAAAAAACTATCAGACTTCTTTGAGATCCTTATTGCATCATCACAACTTAACATATGAACTGAAAGAGATTACTCTTCTCCTTGAATAGAAACTAACAAATCATACATTCATGGTCAGCAAATGTGATATGAGAATAAATACAACCCTTGATTATATTGATTCAAAGATTGTGAGTACAATAGTGGAGAGAATGGTAGAGCTAATACAAACATAAAATGTGAAATGCAATGAACATTCAGGTCACCTATTGTTATTATAGAGCAAACATTACAACATTTCCTTCCTAAGTGTAGAAATCACTATACAAAATAAAACATGGCTTACAAAGATTCAAAGAGGATGGAACCTCGATAAAATGTACAAAATTTTCCTTTATAGTGCAAGCATAACTCATATTCAAATTTGAAATTTTCAACCCTAACTAAACTAGGGTTTCGAACCAAAGCACCCCAGTCAAATTGCAGTCCATCAAGAATTCCCCCCCAAAATTATGCAACTGCCAGACTTGAATGCTCCTGACACCTCGATCACATTCAAGCATAATCGTTCATGAATGTAAGCATGGTACTCCTAGGAAATCTGTGAGCATAGTCAAGAAGAACATACCTTGACATTGATTTCATTCTCTGCGACACATGAAGACATTAATGGTGCTTCTCAGCAATAAATTATGCTTGGGAGAAGCAAAAATCCAATTTGTATCTATCATGAGTCGATCCTGGTAGCTGGTTGTAGATATGCCATTTACTGCAAAGTCTTTTCCCACGAATAGGAGCAGCTAACAATTAGGAAATCGCACTTTGAATTGTGGTTGTCGATCTATCTGACCTGTGCCAAGATCCAACAATCCATCGCTCACTACCCACTACTTTAAAACCTGACCATCAGATTAACGGTCATTCAAATCACCACCATCAATCCATCATATCACTCCATCGTAGGGACACCCATTATAGTCTCATCGATGGAGCAAAATCACACCAGTGAGAAATCCATCGAACCATCACTGGGACAACAACTTCACTCCCATCGATAGGGCATTGTCCCACTGACACCATTTTCTACCACCTTCGACAGGTCCCACCAGATACACGTGTCACCAGCATGACTCACAACAATGATGTGAGCCATCCAATCACGCAATCGGATTTCACCACATGTCGCCCCGTGTCATCATCCTCACTTGCTGACTATACCATCAATGCATGCCAACCTTGCTAGGTCCCATAGTCAGCATAGCCTTCACATCTCCATGTCAGAGAGACATTGACAAAGGTCTCACTAATGCCATACAGTCTCATCGACAACACTTTCATACTCCTTATTGCTCCATCGAGGATACTTCTCCCAGACTCTCATTGATACATCAATGTCTTGCCAATAAAGATAGCCATCAGTCTGTTGAAGAGACATGGATGAAACTCTTTCTGAAACTGTATTGTCTCATCGATAAATCTCCTTAGTGTCACCATCGCTATGTCGAAGAGACATAGCTCATTCTCTCGCTGACCACGCACTATCACACTGACAAAGTTCTCCTTACTCCATTAGTAAGTTGCCAAAATTCTAAACATAAGTACCTCTAGTCAAAGGTTGTGAACTTTTGAGAACCAACGATATGTCGACTGAGGGCCCACCTGCACACGTAAAAAGTTAGCATGCACATGTGTATAAATCATGACTTAAATGGGGGCTACCTTAGGACATAAGACTTAGGGGATAATAAAATATTAAACGCCCATGACTTAGGAAAAGTTCAAACATTTGCAACGGGGTGGAGAACAGAAAGACAAGGTAAAGGGGCTAGTGAACATATGATCGCCAAGAAAAAAGTTATAGCATAGGTGACCAAGAACCACCAATAGCCAGGATATCGCTAAGTCGCCCAAAACTCGAACCTCAAAACCTCATGTTGGGGAGTTATGAAAATCCAGAACGTCACGACATAGGTTCAAAAAACTTGAAAACTTGCGACTTAGAGAAAATAACAAAA
>VDFB02270651.1:170986462-171017983 GCA_007258455.2 Sequoia sempervirens | reverse complement strand
AGGGAGATGCCTAGGCATTTCTCGGGAGGCTGGGAAACGCCTAGCCATCTCCCGTCTTGAGACGCGTCAATGGATGCATAAATCAAAATTTAACTTAAATTTTTAGTTTATATGTATTTTGTTGTTGCCCTAATTTGGCGTGGGCCCCACCCCTTCCTCTAAAACAACACAAAACAATGAAAACATTAAGATTTGATCATTTCAATCACATTTACAAAGAGTCAAAGACTGATTTTTTTTGCAGCCAGCTGAAGAAGAAGAAAAACAGTGAAGAAGTCTGATTGAAGGAGTGAAAATAAAGATTGCAAGTGTGATAGGAGTGAGAAGGAGCAAGAAGAAGAGGAGGAAGAGGATTCTACTTCATTTTGGAGAGATTTTTCAAGCACAAGGTAGGGTTTTTGAAGTTTTTTTCAAATTTCTTGTTGTTTTTCAAGTTTTTGTTTTAAAATTTATTTTCTTAGTTTAAACTTGTTTTCTTTTTTTCTTATTCATCTCAAAGACTCAAAATTAGATTTGATGTTGAATCTTGAGAGCAAAATGATGAAGATGAATGAATCATTCATCATTTTGCCCTCAAGATTCAACATCAATTTTTTTATTTTAAAATTTTAATATTAAAGTTTAAAGTTAAAGTGTAAACAGCTTGCTTTTTTAAATTTTTTTCCTCAGATCCTTTCTATTTCTCAAATACTATTAGTTATTACTTATTTATATTGCTTATAGAGCTTGCTTTTTTTCCTCATATCCTTTCTATTTCTCAAATCCTTTTTATTTTCTAATTTCTATTTGCAAACTGCAAAGTAAAATTTCAAATTTGTTAACTTATTTCAATTTTCAATGTTCATTGTTTCAATTTGTTAAAGTAGGCTGATTTTATTTTAATTTTGTGAAATGCAGTGTCACTTTCACGATGAGCACCCAAGACATGAGTGGGGATGACATGGAAATTCACTCTCATAGTGAACATGATTCAGATTTTGAACCTGAGAATGAGGGGGATGACCATGGGGCTGATCCTGCAGCCCAATCTAGTTCCATGGTGAGTGCAGCAGCTAGTACAGGTTGCCCTTCAGAAACCTTGGCAGAGTTTGCTAGGGGTCATTTTGATCCAAAGTCTCCTCTGAAACAGTTTGCTACAAGAATACAAAGCACATCAAGTTCAGGTGGGGGAACAAGGAAGTGGAAGTGCAACATTTGTCATATGGAATGGTTTGGTAGCATCACTCGAGTGAATGCACACTTTCTTTTTTGGACAGGAAAAGGTGTGGAGCCTTGTAAGTTTTTGAAGGAGGCTAAAAATATAAAGTATAGAATGGAGTTTAACAAGCTTTGGGGCATTCCAGAGGACACAAATATTTCAGTCCCTACTACTTTGACTGGTAGGGCAGCCCTTCAGCAAATCTAGCATGCATCAGTGCCACATACTTTTCAGACGGGAGGAATGATGTTTGGAACTTCATCCACTTCCACTTCTAGTGTCGCTAGGGGGACAGCCACAGGGAAACGCAAGTTGCAGACATCACAAAGTAACCCCATAGCTAATATGTTTAATGTGCAGTTGAGAGATGAGATAGATGAATCCATTGGCAAGTTCTTTTTTGCCAATGGAATTCCATTTCATGTTACACGGTCTCCTTATTATAGGGAGATGATGGCTATGGTGGCTAAGGGAGGAACATCATATGTGCCACCAGGTGAGAAAAAAATGAGGACCTCGATCTTGGATAAGTGCTATTCCAAGATCAATATTTTGATGGAGAAGATGAAGGCATGTTGGGTGGCATTTGGGTGCAGTATAGTTATGGATGGGTGGACGGACATTAGCCATCGTCCACTCATCAACATCATGGTCACATGTGCAGAGGGCCCATACTTCCTTAGAGCAGTTGATTGTACAGGGCATCGCAAAGATGCTGATTTTCAGTTTCATCTCCTCAGGGAGGCTATTGAGGAGGATGGGCCACAAAATGTGGTCCAAGTAATCACAGATGCAGCCCATGTGTGTAAAGCAGCAGGGAAACTCATTGAGGCAGCCTATAGACATATTTGGTGGACCCCATGTTGTGTGCATGCCATGAACAATGCACTCAAGGACATGGGGAAGATTGATTGGATTAGAGGAGTGGTCACTGATGCGAGAGATGTGCAGATGTTTATCTGCAACCACCACACTTCCCATGCACTCTTCAGGACCTTCGCGAAGAAGGAGTTATTGAAACCGGTGGAGACCCGATATGCATCATATTTCATTCTCATGGAGAGAATGATTGAGTTGCAAGAGGCATTGCAAGTCATGGTTATGACTAATGAGTGGAATAGGTGGGCCGAGGCCAAGACAGCACAGGGGAGAAGGGTGAAGGAGATAGTGAAGAGTGATGTGTTTTGGACTGATGCGAAATACATTGTCTCCATCATTTCTCCAGTATTCCAGGTTATCAGATATGGGGATGGGGATGCACCTAACCTTGGAAAGGTGTATGAGTGCATCGACTCTATGCTTGACCAGATGAGGGCTGCTGTGCAAGTGAAGGACCCCTCTCTAGCATTCTACAATGAGCACATCCGGCCAATCATTCAGCGCAGATGGGACAAGTTGAACACTCCTTTGCATATGGCTGCCTTTGCCTTGAATCCTAAGTGGTACATGGCTAGACCAGGTAGAGTGACACCGATTCAGGATGATGAGGTGAAGGCAGGTTTCTTTAGGTGCATAGAGAAGATGTATGATTCTACAGATGCCAGCACAATTCGCACTGAGTGGACCAGATTTGCCACTCTTAGAGGCTATTCAGATGCAGCAAAGGTGGATATAGTTTCTATGGCACAGGAGGACCCACTTTTGTGGTGGAATTGTCATGGTTTGAAATCTTTGACCACCACTCTAGCTATTCGTCTGCTATCCCAGGTTTCCAGTTCTTCAGCTGCTGAGAGGAACTGGTCTACATATAGCTTCATCCACTCTCTTAAGAGGAACAGACTTACCTCTAAGAGAGCAGAGAAGCTTGTGGCTGTACACAGTGCTTTGCGTCTCATGGACCGCAAGACAATTGTGTACAAGGAGAGTCCAGCGGCACGATGGGATGTGGAGCCAGAGGAGCCTTCACAGATTGATGAGGATGATCCTACCACTTCAGATGCAGGGCTGGTTGGTGTGAGCTTGAGGGATCTTGACCATGTGGAGTCCAACAGTTCCAGTGATGGGGAGTTTGGAGATGATTAGAGGCCTCCATTCACTACATTTTGAGTTTTGACATTTTGGCATTTTGTCTTTTCAGTTTTCATTTTGTAATGCTACTTATTGTAATGATGAATCATGTAATCAATTAATCATCTTTATAGACTTTGTCATATCATCATATCTCATATGACATCAGATATTTATATTTGGGGATATAAATTTATAATAGAAATCTCCAATTTGACAATTTCATTTGTCAAATTTTATTTAGCAATTAGCATTCAAATATCATTATATTTTCGTATTTAGATTTAGTATTTCAAATTTTGCCATGTTATAATTTATTAATTTTACTAATTTGAAATTTCCTATAGTTTCATTTGAAATGTAATTCTTATACTGTTATATTGTTATACATCTTTTCAAAAGAATTATATCAGCACCACCACCCCGCCACCCCCCCGCCGCCGTCCCCCTCGCTGTCTCCCCGCCGTCCCCAAACTTAGGCCCTTTGTCCCCCCGTCTCCCAAACGTTGCTTCCCCGTCCCCCGCTTTCTGCCCCGTGCCCATGGAACATTGGAAAAATCCATCAACAAATCGAAACCTTGAACCCCAAATCAGCTAAATAGCATATAATCGTACAATTTATAGTGTCCACATATCTTTTTATGGCTGCTTCTCCTTACTGAATTTGATAGTAAACCAACCTATCTATCTACCTATCTAATAATAAGATTATTAATTGTAATTTTGAATTGATTTGACCTTTGACAGTGAATTATCAATTGTGTTTTCAATTCTATAAAATAATTTTGCAAATTATGAGTATATATGTACTATGACAGAACCAAGTCGCACTAAACCTGGGGGGAAAAAGTCACCACCAAACCTGAACCCCAAACCAGTAACATAGCATATATTGCTACAATTTATAGTGTCCACGTCATCTTTGTATGGTTGCCCCTCCTTATCATTTGATAATAAACCAACCTATCTATCTATCTATATGTATTTCTGTTTATCAGTCTACCAATTTATCCAATTTGATATTAAATTGTATACCCAGCATATCTATCTATCTATCTTGTCTTATCTATCTATTTATCTTTTCTTATCTTACCCTTTCTTATCCTATCTATCTATCTTTTCTTATCTTGCCCTATCATATCCCATCTATCTATCTATCCATTCGTACCAAAACCAGGGGAAAAAAGGTCATATGAGCAAACTAAAACACAGCATAAATTTCTAAAATTTATATCATCTACTCCACATCATCTTTTATGACTGCCCCTCTTTATCCAGTTTGATAGTAAATTATGAAACCAATATTCCCTTCTCTAACCTCACTTTCTTAAAATGTTTCATGCTAGAATTTCTTCTTATCCAAGGTATTCAATTGTACTTGTCTTTCTTGCAAACTTACTGTATAGTCTTCTCTACTTTTCACCACTATTCAAAAGCCTGCTACCAAAAGCTCCAAGGGAACTATTGCAAGTTTGCAACCTTCCAATACATCAGGTGAAAAGAAGAAAACATGCTATAATTTTGTACGTGGTCCAATATGCCATATTGCAATCTGTTATTTTTATGCAATCTTGATTTTAAATTTTTCAAGTCATGTGCATAGTATATAGAATTGTTTTATCTGTGGCATCTGCCTGTCCATTTTGTTGAGGATAGTATGGTGTAGACCATTGTAGCAAAAATATTTCTCAGGATTGACTCAGCAAACCAAAAGATAAGCATTTTTTTCAATTATTGGGGATTTAATTGGGAAAAACTGGGAGATTAAAAAATTCATAAAAATAGACAAAAACATTATTTTTTGAATTTCATTTCAAATTGTGATTTTGCAGATAAATTCGGGATTGAATCACAATTTTCAAAAAAATCAGGATTGACTTGCAATTTAATTAGAACTTTTTTCACAAGTTTTGCACACCCCAAGATTCGGTGATCTGATTCAAATAACATCACCGACCATTCCAAGTTACCATTACTCACAACTTTTTCAAAATATTTGATACTATGGTGTAGACTTATTAAGTCTAACAATAATAACTCAACATCTCCTTTTATCACTTTCAAAAATTTGTGCCTCCATCACCTATTGAGCTCATTAAGCAGATGAATCTTGGGACTATGTTCAAACATGGAACTTGAATTGTTAACCAAAGTATTAGATAAGCATTTTGCTTCAAATCACAGTGAGTAAATAGTGATATTTTCCTTTCCTTGAAGATTGTCTAAAACACCTTAAAAAATCCAAGCCCTAATGTTCAAACAATCCATGTGGCTCAACTAGTTGCAATTATTGAATTTGGC
This sequence comes from Sequoia sempervirens, assembly GCA_007258455.2. Classification (NCBI taxonomy): domain Eukaryota; kingdom Viridiplantae; phylum Streptophyta; class Pinopsida; order Cupressales; family Cupressaceae; genus Sequoia; species Sequoia sempervirens. The sequence goes on along the minus strand of VDFB02270651.1, from coordinate 171,012,477 downwards.
TTTGGCCGATCTAGCCATTCTTTGGTGGATAACACAAGTCTTTACCCATTCTAGACAATCCCAATTAATTCTTGGCCACCATAACCCAGCTAAACATATTTTTCAAGTTTTTGCCTCATGACTAACATATTTTCCAAGTTTTTGCCTCATGACTGACATATTTTCCAAGTTTTTGCCTCATGATTAGCATGTTCACATGCTTCCCCATGATGTGCTTCTTTAAAAATACTCTATTTCTTGCATGACACATCTTAAAATATAATCTTTACCCATAAGATACAACCATTGATTAGTGGGAGTAACTATAATTCATCATGATCCGCCCTCTATTATTTATAGACGCTTGAAGGGAAAACTACCCAATGGCTAGATATTTCTCAATTTATCTAAATACTCATAATTCTAGATAATAATAATTAACACCTCTGATTAATTCACCGATTTTAATCTTTGAGAGAGGGTTTTCTATTAAAGCAAGCATCTTGTTAATAGGCTAATCTTCAATGTTTTTGATAATATAAGCAGCATTTACAGGGTGTTGTACCCTTTACACAAAAAAGCCCACAAGGCCAAAAAGGAACCATGTCAACTAACCATCAAAAAAAGACTTAAACAAAAACAACGGAAACAGGACACAGACATAGCACAGTGACAACGGAACTCCAACACCACACAAACCCGAACACTAACTATCCACACTTTCCCATTTCTGAACTAGGAGGTTTAAAACATCGTCCCCAATCCAATTGGGACCTTCACCCACAGTATTCTTGTCCACTTCCTCCTAGATGACATCCGAAAGTGTGAAGATAGATCTGTGAATCGTTTTAATAGTGAACCAGGCCAGACTATTGAATTTTCGTTCCAGTTTAATAACCCGCTCCTGCAACACACCGAGGTCCTTGTCCTTGCCTTTATTGCTTTGGGTCTCCTCTTCCCCGCCATCTCTGGAATCCGAGGAGTGGGTGGAGTCATCTTTAAGCATCCGGTTCATGTCAGAGAAATTACTAGGGCCCTCCACAAACCCTTCTTCCATCTCCTCAACAGTGCCTTTTTTGCCTTCAGCTCTAGTGCCAGTCTGCTCCAAATCACTAGAAATCTCATCCACCGGAGCCCCTTTTTTGTTCTTCGCTAGTTTGTGGGACCTCCTCACACTAGTTTGTTCCGTCTCCACCTCAAAGCTCGCAGCCACCATGGTGTCGCCCTTGGGGTCTTTTTCCTCGGCACTTTTTCCTTCGCTGTCAGTGGCCAACAAGTCCACCTGGCACAGAGACTCTATTTTCCCCTTCTTCTTAGCAGTGGTTTTGCTGTACTTCTTCATGGGTTTGTTTTTTAGCTCACATAACCCAACCACTGCTTTAGACTGGGCCAACCTGACCGCACTTTTCTTCTTTTTTCATGGGGGTTTAGGCTTAGGCTCAGCACTAGGTTCATTTTCAGGTATGGGGGTTTTCCTCTTAGGGCCCTCCAAAGCGGAGGGGGAAGGATTATCGGGGGAAACATCAAGGGGTTCCAGTTCCTCAACACACATAGCAGAGATAGGTTTGGGCGGACACAAGGCCAAATGAAATTGATAGAGCCTAAAGATTAGGCCCTGATGCACCAGCAAGGGGGGTGGAACATCAAGGTTGAGAGCAGCAGCATCAAGGGAGTCTTTAACTGAATTCTCCAGGGAAGTCAGCAAAAAGAAAGGAAAGTTAAGCATCATCTTGTGCTGAAGGTGGTTTAATAGCGGCAAATGGTAAAAGTAATACACCTTGTATCTACCTTCTAATGTAACATATTTCATAATAGCAAGACACACCTTGTCCCAGGGTTTTGGCAGCACCTCACGGTCGAATCCAGAATGCTTTTAAACCGGCTTCTCGTCGCCCTTGAAGAAGGCGTTGAGACTCTCCAAGTCTTGTGTTTTGGTGTGTTTTTTGTATTTCTTGCCATCACAGGAGAGCCTTGTCGCCTTACCAATAACTTCCTCATCCACCTCGAACGAGATGCCACCCATGGTGACCCGCCTATCCTTCCACGAACCAACAAACTAGGCCAACAATCTCTCATCGTGGCCCACAAGATTCTCTAAAAGTGGTGCCAAACCTCCTCCTTTATAGATATGCCAAGCTATGGGGTCCCTGCGAAACTCTTGCAATTATCCGACTTGGTCCTCACCCTATCACCTCCCATCACAACCCACAGCACATAGGAACTAGCCCAGAGAAACAAAGTAAACCAAAAAATTGACTGCCCGTCGATGAATTTGCCCTTTTTTAAACTATCATTATTCCCCCTCCAGGATAGTAAGGCGTAATAAAAGCAATTTGACGTTTACACACTTTAGCAGTCATTCCCAATGACACCAGCTACGCAGGGCTATAATCATCACTTAAGAACCATAGGTTTAGGCAAATGATAATTAAAACTGGAAAATTCATATCCATTATGCCAAAGGACTTTTTGAAGTTACACATTTCCCTAGGCCATTTAGCTGCGGGGGGAAGATTTGAAATTTTTAACTACATCTCAAAAGATCTTATGCAAATCATAAGATATCTTAACTTGCAATTATTAAATAAACTAGCGATGAACATCACATTACACACATCCCAGGAGATTTGATAGGATGTGTAGTACATTTGAAAAGACAGCTCGTAAAGGCCGAGGACCCCACCATACGTAGTAATGAAATAATATAGCCACGCGGCACCCCGCTTTAAACTTGCCACCTCACCTAGCCAAGTCCTCATCATCCAAGGACCGGTCAAGTGGAGCCACCTGTACCCATAAAAATTAGCATTGTTAACCATCATTGAGTAGTATATTCCTTTGCTCCGCAAGGATTAATCCTTGTATAGTAGCCAATAGCGCCTCGAGCCTATTCCAACACTTGCACAAACTCCAAGTGGAACCCAAGTTGGCCAGACTATCAGCCACCTGGTTGCCTTCCCTATAGGTGTGAGTCAAGTATCTCCTTTCCAATTTTGAGACTAATAAAATTTATGTCAAGTAGGATATCCTGTTAGAATATTATATTCTACTTATGTTAATGGTCAATACTACTGTTGCTACAGTAGTCAGTAGGTGAGGTAGTTAGACATTTTTAATGTCTACAGTATTCTTCTACCTCTATATATTGTAATCTCCTCCTTTGTTAATATCAAGCAATTTCATAGCAAATTGTTTCATGGTATCAGAGCAGGTCTGAGCCTCCCTTACGGGAGGGCTCAAGATTCGACTAGGGTTTCTAGCCGAATTTTTTAAATCTGTAATTCGTGAAAATTTTTCACGTGAGATTTCATGCTCCTGTTAAAGGAAAAAATCGTGCCCTAGGCCCGCGGATTTTTTCGTGGTCTCCTCTGCTCCTGGGCGCGTGTTTCTTCTGAGCACGTGGAAATTTTTTGTTTCTCCCGCGCCTCTACTACTCCGCCGAGCATCCGTGATTGGCCTCATCATCCCCTGTCATACCGAAGGTTGTTTTGTAGGGTTTCGTTTTTGGCAACCGCGCGACCTCTTTGCCGGGCCGTGTTCTCCCTGGCTTCGGACTTTGTTTCAAATCTCTCATGACGGCGCCTGTGTGTTTTTCCTGCGCTGATTTGTCCACCGCATCTCTCGACGTTTTGTAGGCCGGCCACGCTTTTCTTCAACCTCGCACACGATCTGCAGTCAAGCCACACTTCTCCGGGTCGTGGTTTTTGTCTCCTTATGGTTGTTACCAACAAGGACACTTACCGTGATCTCATGTGGTTTTGGCCGGGCTGCTGCTTTTTCGTGCCTTTCCTGGGCGCCGCGATCTTCCCTCGGAGTCCGGTCTGAACTGAGGGCCGCTTTCCTGACTTGCTACTATCTGGCCTCCTCGGCCGCTACTTTTCGAGACACCGCGGTACATGCTGTTATCCAGATGGCCGCGTCTGGCCCGATTCGCACGCTGCTTTTCTCAATATTTACCGCGATTTTTCATGAAAGTTGGACGCTAGATTTGGATCTCGATGACATTCTCTTTAATTTTCTGCAACTTTTCTGTGCATCCATGGCGGCTAGGGTTTCTGCCAGTTCGTCTAGGGTTTTTACCCTCTGTTCCAAGGCGAAAATTATTTTTAATTGCAGATTCCTTCTGGGTTTTCCACAATCTCAAATGGGTCGGTCGCAGATTTTTCTGGGTGTCTCGAAGTTCGTGCATCGAAATTTGTGCCTCTGTTTCAAGTCGGAAAATTTTTCTGATTGCAGATTCTTGGTGGGTTTTCCGAGATCTCAAATGGGTTGTCGTCCGGTTTTTCTGGGTGCTTCGTTTTTTCGTGCCTCGATTTCTATGCAGATCTATTCTGGCGGCTAGGGTTCCAAACCCTCTGATCTTCCGCCGACAATCGATGGCTACCTGTTCTGGGCTTCTGTAATTCGCAGTGTTGCGTGGGATCCCTTTGTTGAGGGTTTTCATAATTTTTCCCTTAAAAAATTCCTGAAGGTTTATAATTTTTTCCTTGAAAAATTACGAGTTTTTCCTGTATACCCTAGTCAGGGTTTCTGTTGTTCAGGAGGGCTCTCTGGTCTTTGGTTTTTACCGTTTTTTTCCGAAAAAACGATGATTTGTAATATGGGTTTTGCGATTTTTTCCTCAAAAATCGTGGTTTGTTGCAGTCTGTTATTGTCGCACCTCAAGTTGTCGAGGCGAACACTGCACAACTGGCTTCTTGCAGTCTGTTCTCGGGCGTTGTGCTCCTCTGCAAAAGTCTCGACGGTTTGCCGATTTATCCTCAAAATCGTAGCCGCTGTTCTCAGTGTGTCTCTGGTTTCAGAGACGGACAGCTCTAGAAACTTTGTGATGACTTCTAGTCAGCAGTTCTGCAGTTTCTGGGAGGGTTGGTGGCAGACTTCTCTCACGTGGCAAAGTCAGTGGCAGACTCTTGTCTCTTGTTGCAGAGCTTTTGGATGTTTTTTGGTCACCAACATTCTGCAGATCCAGGGAGGGTCTCCGTAGCAGCAGAGTGTTCTGAAGAATTTGTGACCAACGACCTGCAGATTGTTTTCTGTAGGCTAGTTAGGCGATTGACCATTAAGGGAGGTGCTGTAATATTACACCTACTTATGTTAATGGTCAATACCACTGTTGCCACAAAGACGTGCAGAGCGAGTGTTAGACATATTGCACGTCTGATGTATTCCTCTACCCTCTATAAACCTGTAATTCCCTCCTTGTTAATATCACAATTTGCAGTGTAAACTACATCAACGACCCAGATTGTTCTCAGAGGGGTTAGCAGGCGTATTTACCATTATGAGAAAAAAAGTATTATATTCTACTTATGTTAATGGTCAATACTACTGTTGCTACAGTAGTCAGTAGGTGAGGTAGTTAGACATATTTAATGTCTACAGTATTCTTCTACCTCTATATATTGTAATCTCCTCCTTTGTTAATATCAAGCAATTTCATAGCAAATTGTTTCAACTTTCATGTCTAATCATGTAAACCGACTACAGATTAATCGAGTCAACGCCTTTTCAAATTCCCTCAATGTGTAAATTTTTATACCCAGAGTGACAACAACAACTTTGACGCCTCGAGCAAGGCACCTATGACTCCACCACATAGCATTTGAATACCAATTCCTCCAGCAAACCCAGCAACCAAGTTACCCTTACAGTCCCTTATGACACCCCCAATGCTAGCCAGACCAAGGTTCCCCTTGGCTGCACCGTCAAAATTTAGTTTAAACCATCCAAATCCGAAGATTTCCAAATAGTGTTTTTCCTAGCTAGGGACCTAGAATTATCAAAGGAGTTGGTCCCAAGTTTAAAATTCCAAGAATTTTCCATTTTAATCTCCCAATCAACAAGAGCTTTATCTGGTGGTTTCCATTTGTACAAGGAGATACTTTCATAAATAAGTCTTGACCAAATGCCAAAGACTTCCTTGGGGCTCTTCTCAGTGTCTCTGAGGATTCAATTGTTCCTTTCTTTCCAAAGGCACCAACAGATGATGGGGGGGGTTTGCCTCCAGATTTCCATGGGGAGAGGGTGTTGAAAGGGACCAATCCAACCTTCAATAAAGGAATTCAAATCCTTATTCAGGGTCCAGTGAGTGACCAGCTTTTGGAAAGCCAGGTCCCAAACCTCAGCAACATACGAACAATGCAGAAACAAGTGAACTACCGACTTCATTTATTTTGCATAACATACACCTATTTGAGATCAGAAAGCCCCTTTTCCATAGGTTATTTGGGTTAGAATTCTGTTATGGCAAGCCGTCCACCAGAAGAAATTTATTTTTGCAGTCAAGTGTCTATTCCAAACCCATTTCTAGATCCTTCTCTTAGAGCCCTTGTCCGACAACAAACTGTAAGCCATCCTAACAGAAAGGTTGCCCTTGCTTTCCAAGGACCAAAAGAAATCATCTTCAACATCAAATAAGGGGACATTTCAAGTCAGGGGAAAGAGGGCAGCATAACCCAAGGTCTTTCCATCTCCTGACACCTAGTGGACCATGAAGGTATTCACACACATTCGTGCCAAAGAACCGAATCGCAGGTTTCATTAGGTTTTTAAACTCACAATTGGCCAAAGGGGAATCAAATAGCCAAGGGTCTTCCCAGAAGCAAATACAACTGCCTCTACCAAGCTTCCATCCCAGACCAGATTGAAGCAGCTTCTTCATTTTGCTGATATTATTCCAAGCTAAGGAACCACAGGGGTGATCATTCTCAATGCACTTGATTAGGGGACAGTTGTCCAGGTATTTGGCATTCATTATCCTGCACCAGTCCTTTTTATTTCTTGACTAGTCCCACCCTACCTTGGCCAGCAAAGCTTTGTTTGTAGAATGGACCCTTCTAATGCCCAGCCCTCCCCCAAATTTAGGAAGGCACACCTTCTCCCAACTGACAAGAAACATCTTCTTCTTATCCTCAGTACCAGACCAGAGGAAAACTCTCTGAATCTTTTCAAACTTCTCAACAATGTATTTGGGAATTTTGAACATAGATAGGAAATAAACCAGAATCCCCTAAAGGGCAGCAATGAGGAGCTGCAGTTTACTAGCATGACTCAGGATCAAACCTTTCCACCCTGCAAGCTTCCTCTAAATCCTTTCAAGAATAGTATCCAAAAAATTGGGAGTGACTTCCTTAACCGTGAGAGGCAAACCCAAATACACCGAAGGAAGTGAGGCACTCACACAGCCTAAAACAACAGTCACACGGTTCTACAAACCAGGAGTGCAGTTAAAGAAATAGATCATGCTTTTATTATAATTAATACACTAACCTGAACAAACAAGCCACATAGAGATTGAGGCAACTTTTCCATTTCCTAGCTTCCACAACCGAGGCTTTCCCAAATAACATAGTGTGCTCCACATCCCAAATAACATAGTGTGGTCCAAAAATTGTTGAATGGTAGCAGGGTCAAGGGTGGAGGTCGGCTTGACACCCTTGATGGAGCCCTCCAACAGCATACGAGCAACATTCCTAGTCAGAACATCAGCCACCATTATAAACAAATATGGGGAGAGAGGGTCCCCCTATCAAATACCCCTCCCAACCGCAAAGAAACCATGGGGCACTCCGTTGACCAGAATAGAATACCTCACCATGGTAACACATTCCAAAATGATGCTGATCACTCTTTGATTGAAGCCAAACTTATCAAGGACTTTGGGAAGAAAGTTCCATAGGACTTTATCATAAGCTTTAGAAATATCTAGCTTAAATGCCATACTAGCATTGTTACACCTTTCCATAGAATGTAAGATTTCATGAATGGTAATAGCCGCATCCAAGATATGGCAACCCAGAATGAAGCCTTTTTGACTTGGACTTATCATTTTATTCAAGAGGAGTTTCAAGCGGTTCGCCAGGATTTTGGAAAAGATCTTACAAACAATGTTACAAAGGCTGATGGGGCGTAAATCTACCATGGTCTGTGGTTCATCAATTTTAGGGACAAGGGCAATGAAGGTGTGGTTTAGCTATTTGAGCAATTTACCAAAGTTGAAAAAATCCCTAGCAGCCAAGGTAAGGTCCTCACCCACAACATCCCAAAAGATTTAGAAGAAGGCCGAGGGGAAACCATCAGGTCCAGGGGCCTTAAAAGCACCCATACTAAACACAACAGACCCGACCTCCTCAAGAGTAACAACCCCCATAATAGAATCATTATCCTCCCAAGATATAGGATTAGGAAGGGGTTCCAACAACAGATCATCCAGCGCCGGATTGGGAGCCTCAATAGGAGTCGACAAAACCCGTTGGAAGTGGCCAGCAACCAAAAGACCAATCTAAATAGGAGTAGAGACAACATCCCCTGCCTCATTTTTCAACTTTTTGATCTGATTTCTTTTCCTATGTTTAAGGGTCGAAACATGAAAGAAAGACATATTCCGGTCCCCCTTGGTCAACCATTGAATTCTGGATTTCTGCTTCTAGAATATCTCTTCTTTCTTCAAGATTTTCTCCCATTCCATGTGCTCAACCCTCTCCTGTTGACAAGTCTGAATACTGGTATCTCCTTCCTCCATCCTTTTTTGTAATTCACAAAGCTTATCAGCCAAAAAAAAATTTTGATGGAACACATCCCCAAAAACCCGCTTGTTCCATCCTTTAACCATATTTTTGATGTGTTTAAGCCTATGAAAGATCCTGAACATAGGGGACACGGATATTCCACCAAGTAGCAATCTTATTCCTGAAATCCGGATGGGAGTTCCACATACTCTCAAAACGGAAAGGGAACGAACCAACAGCAGTTTTTTCATTTAAGATCAACAGCAAAGGAGTGTGGTAGCAGATTAGCATTAAGCAAGGCAGTCCAATTGGAAGAAAAAAGGAATCTATCAAGACGGACCTGGATCAGTCCAACCCCAAGGCGTCTATTAGACCAAGTATAAGACCGGCCCTATAAATCAACATCCACTAGGCCGATACAATTTAGGAAGTCAGCCAAATCAGACATGTTGTCAAAGTAATCAATCAGTCCACCGCACTTCTCCGAGGGGTAAAGGGGAGAGTTAAAATCACCAACCACCAGCCAACAATCTCCCCTATAAGCCAAAATCCAGTAAGAAATTTCCTACAGAGGATTTTCCTCACATTCCTGATATTGGGGGCATAAATGTTGATCAAAAACCAAGAGCCCCCAGCGTTGGAGAACTTGACAGCCACATTGTTCCTATAATGGAATAGTTCAGTACCAGAGATCCTAATGGAATTCCACATCACAGAAAGTCCGCCCGAAGCCCCTTCTGCATCACTACAAGCAAAGATGGCGTTCGGCCAAATATAATTAGCTATGGGTTCAAAATTGGTTTTCTTCATCTTGGTTTCTTGTAGGAGTAAAACATCAATCTTGTGTTCCAGCACATAGTTCTTCAGGGCCAACTACTTGTGGGGGCTATTTAACCCTCTCACGTTCCATGAAAGGACTTTTATTTTGAAGTTTTCTTTGAGGACACTTCCAATGTCCTCTATTTACCTATCGCAATTTCTTTTGTTGTCTCTATGTTCCTGGTCAACCGTTGATTGGGTCTACCAGGCTTAGATTCACCTCCCACATCTGCTTTCTTTTGTTTACCCTTCTTCTTAGGAGTTGACCATAATTCTTCTTCCATAGATTGAGCCTGAGACATAGCAACCATCTCAGTCAGTCCAAAGCTAGGCGTTTCCTTCAATACTCCTCCATCCTGAATCTCGCCTTCCTCAACTCCCATAGTCTTAGGGTAAGGATGCTTCTCCATAGTAACCCCAAATCCCAACACTAAGTAGCGAGGACCTACACACAAGAACACTATTGGGAGAGGAACCATTGAGCTCCACAACAGAATCAACCGAGACCAAATCTTCCGGTAAATCCGTCGAGATCAGAAGGTCAGAAAGCCCAACCTTAGCCGGTGACTCAATGACCTTAAGAATGTCAGATTCAAAAGGGTAGTCGTTAGTGGGGACCTCCTCGATTGGTTCACTAGGGTTGGGGTTAAGTCTAACTGTCGACTTGCAGTCCGAAATAAGGTGGCCCGATTTAGCACATTTCTGGCAGTATATCACTACATTCTCGTAGAAGACTTGTTGAGTCCAAGAACCGAAAAACGGAACATAGCTTCACAGAGTTGGGTAAAGTCTTATTTATATCAATGTTGACACAGAAGCGAGCAAAAACTAACCTCGACATGGATCTGGTGATAGAGTCTGAGGTGATGAACTGGCCCAAAGAATCACCAATGCTCTTAAAGACCGAATCGTCCCAATATTCCAAGGGAAGACTAGGAAGACACACCCAAACAAGAGTCGACTTGTTGAAATCAACAGCAAGGTCAACTCTCGGTTTCCAGGGGTACAATGACAACCCATGCTTTCCATAGACCCAAGGACCCAAAGAAAGCACAGAGATCAAGTCCTCCTCGGCTGTGAACTTGAATAGGAATAGTCCACCAGCCATGGCATGCATACTCACGCCACTGCACCATCCGCCTCCCAACCATTTCCACAAAGGTTGGAAGGAACGATCCTTCCTACCACCTGCCCATAAGGAAAACAACGTTACATAGCCAGTGTGATAGAAAATCACTTTGAGATTGGGATTTCTCCAAGGCCTAGAAGGGTACACTTAGTAGCTTCTGCCTGTAGTGTCAATACATATTTAGATCCTTCTCAGACACTGAGTTATGAATCATGTGTACTTGTGCAGCATGCCAGAATGACGGTGATCCTCACAGTGATCGTACATTTAAGACCCCTTTAGATGCAACCATGTGTTGTGGCAAGAATCTGGTCATAAGGGGCCAGGGGGGAACCGTGGGGTATCCCCAACGCTGAGTTTACCATGTGCATAGACAATTCAAACCAAGGGAGGAGAGGGGAGCGGGAAAAAAATTTCTTTTTTAATCATACAATTAATCTTCAATGTTACTAATAAGCTAATAAGGCCATAATTAATGATATGCTTATAATAATCAAATTATGTTGATGTTTATTATCTTGTCTAAGGACTTTCCAATAATTTTTAGGCTGGCCTACTTCAGGTATTTGTCAGGTTAGCCTCCTTTGATATGTACAATGGATGTGTATACACACACATTTAAACCTATTGTTTCAAGTATAAAATTTTATGGAGTGTTATAGCCTACAAGCACCATCATATGTTTTGTTGACGTTTTCACATTGTTTTTGTCTTGTCAAAGTTTTGTCTCTTTCTTCTTAAGGGTGCATACCTACCAATTTCTACTTGGTACCAAAGTGGACAAGACTTCCTTTCAAGGCACGTCAATCTAAAGAGTGTTTTCCAAGGAAACCCTACTTTTCACTAATCATTAATATCTCACTAACCATTACAATTTTTTTATATTTTTGAGAGAAGTTAGGGATCCACATAAGGGAGTTACATTCTAAATTTCAAGCTTCTATGATTATTGTTAATCAAGTTATTACAATTTTAGGGTTTTTCAAAAATACAATTTGTAGGCCATAATTTTGAGAGCTTACATTATTTCCTTACAGTTTTAGAAATTGAAGGAAAATTCAACTGAAGTATAGTTTTAGTTTCTGGATTTGCGGCTGGCCTCATGCTTTCGACCCCAATATTGAATAAGAACATTAGAGATATTAAATCAAAGGATAGGATCATGTACAAAAAGAAACATTATACGGAAAGGAAAAACGTCAAGGTCAAGGTACTTCTCTAGAAGAGAAGAAACAACGAGGTATCTCTTGTGCTTTTCAAGAAAAATCAAAAATGTGATTATTGTGGAAGAGTTGCCATAAGCACATACCTTCCAGCCTTTAGTGGTTGTTGCCATACCTTCCAGCCTTCCTAACAGTTTCTTTTCTGTTAATTTACCCTTTTCTAGCCCTACACCAGCATCATCATTATTTTATGATCCATACAGCAGCCCTTGCACCAATTTCGGGGGGTTTTGTCTGTCCGTGCAGTTGTACAATCTGTTTGTAAGTGGAATTTGCTGTCATTTATATGCTGGAATCAATAAAATATTAATTGCAGATCTATCTATCTGATGCTCAAGGGTTTATTGATGTTGATAAATGATTCAATTGTGGATTACATTGGCTATCATCATTAATTATCAGCATTAATTGTTCATAACTGCTGTTCATGATTAGATATGATGTGTATATGAGCGTTCTATTTTATATCAGCAATTAGTACTTAGATCGGCTGTCATTTAACTTAGCATTTGAGGGTTTCCAAATTCATCAGCATTGTTGATTGTCGGATCTGTTCCTTCATCTATGATATTTTGATAAATGAGGGTTTCCTAAATTTATTGCCGCTATTTGTACTACCGATCAGAAGTTAACCTTAAGGTGTGGCTCCTATTTTCCACATTTCATAATTATTTCAGTTTGCATAACCAGAAAATTCAATAGATATTGCATATTTCCTGAGTTTTCCAATTGGGGACATCATAGGAGTCCACCTAGTCAATCCAACTGCTCCACTTTGGAGCATTCAATTGCTCTTGCACTCAGCTGTTTTTAACAAGTCAAATATGCTTCTTCAATGTCCCTTAGTAAACCTCAAAGTAATTGCTCTTCTGTTGTAAACACACGCCTCTAGTGCGGTGCCCCATTCCATGAAGGACCACAATTACAATGTAAAGACATGCCCTGTTCTAGTCTACAATTTTTTTGATTTCAATGTGCTTGACAGATTGTCATTTTGTCAAACACTATGCCCACTGATGTTCTGAGTTTCAATTTTAACCAAGTTCCAATAATTGAACATTGATTACATTGTATTCAACACATAGACTACTCACTTGGCAGTTACAAATGTTCATACATTGCTTGAACAAAATTGTAAATTCAAGGAATAACAACAATATGACATACACCTCTGATATTTACAATCCAGATTCTCACACCAGCACTTTCATAAATAAGACAAAGAAATATAATAATTCTGACCTTATTTTGGCTATAGCACAAAACAAGTATTTGAATGATCAGTTCTGAGAAATCATTACATCTTCATAGCATACAATTCTCCAGTGATATCAATACTCAGAAAATTAAACATTGAACACCAATTGCTCACAAACAATCACTGACTCGCTCCAGTATCAAGCTACAGGAATGATAATATGACAATATGCGGCTTCTTGGAAGTAAACACTCTGTCCTGTGTAATACCCCAACAATTTCCTTCACTCCCTTCTAATGGCGTGCAAGCAACAGAATTAAATTTTCACATCTTCCAAAAGTAAGTTCCCTTCATGAGTTATCAGCTTCTTGAAACTTACGATAGCTGGGAAAGGTAGATGGGTCCCACGGCGCTTCAGATATTTTCCAACTACAAAAGGAATAATAATCGACTCCCTTTAATATAATCTTATTGTTGCCTTTAATATTATCGGGCCACCTTGCACTGAAAGACTCTCGGCTCGTCCAGTTTAAATATTATTCTCTAACGAGCACACAATCACACAGCTTCGGTAACTTTAAGGTATTTAATTCATTTAATAGACCTGGCCGATAAAAGAAAGTGAAGCGGCTCATTATGATAATACTATGATGGAAAGATTGAAACGGCACTTTCAACAATTCTTATTTCAATATGAGCAGCTCGAACTCTTGCAATCACTTGATTAGCAGCTCCAGATATCTTTGAGCCTTTTTCGTGACACCTACAGCACCATACACGATGCCTTGTCTCTGTTCACAGAGAGTAAACATGGCCACAACTACCAATTGTCATTGACGGGTGACAAAGACAAGAGTGTCCGCGTTTCTTTTCTTGCATAGAGCCGGCAATTTATAGTCACAACTCCTTGGATTTAGATCATTCGGCTTCTCTTCAAAATAACAACTATTCAAATTTCCATCTCCTTCAGACTGCTCTGCTTTGCTCCAGCAAACATTTGCATACCTCCAACAAGAAAGTCCGGTGTATACACAAATTGAGTCGTTGCCTTGTCTCAAGATTTCGACTGGCTTAATGTAATGCAAACTGGAGTTTATTGCTTTCCCGAGTTGGATTATCTTTTACTATTGGTGCTATCTAGAACATCATATGAAATCCAACCTTCAAAATAGTGAATCCCGTACTATTGCTCCTGCCCAAATAAACCCAACCAACTCTATAAATGAGTCACTTGTGCGATGGAATTCTCCAGACTTAACATTGCTTGGAAGTTCAAATCCTGACTTCCATGAATTTTCCTTATCGTCTTCTTCCCCTACCAACTCAGACGGCAGATTTTTCAATGTCTTGCACAATTCCCTTTATATTCTCTCTATGCATTATGTTAACAAAATACATGCCCTCTATTCCACCGTTCTAAATTAGATAAACAATTCGGCACTCCAATTATTTAGATGTACAAACAACACATTAATTTTATCACTTTACAATAGCATCCTTCAAAAATTCTATATTCAATATGCAGATTCATATTATGTCTTCATATTCCGCTCAAATGCCTTGTTACTATTTTCATTAAAATCAACACAATTAATCCCGGCACAGTCCCTAAAATGAGACTGTCGGCCACCATCCAAGGTGGATCTTCCAACACCAAAGATGATATACTTTTGGATGTTTCCATCCCCAAAAAATCCTGGAAATTATCCGGCCAAAATACCTGTTCCAAAAAACCAAATCCAACCTCCTTCGATTTGCTCCACAATATTCTTTTATAACCTTTGCCTTGACCCTTGGCTTTCTGCTTGCCTAACTCTTCAAATTTCTTTTCTCTTAATTTCCAATTGTGACTTAGTTTTGAATTTGCATTTAATAAATCACTTAAATATAGTATTATTTAATTAATAATATTTCCTTTTGAATTAACATTTAGAGGAAAATATTAAGTAATTAAAATAATATTATATTTTCTCCATGTAGTCAAAAAATGGGACATTACAATTCCTCCCATCCCAAAGATTGCTTGCCCTCAAGCAATCTGCATCTACAAGCCAAACTGAATACCAAGATCCCAAATCAGTCTTGGAGGTTGCCATGAACCTCTGCTAAAAACAGTGCCTGATACTGTTATCTCCATATTGTTCCTATCAAACATTCTGAAAATCAATTGAATGAAATCAATAAACTCATCTTCAACAATCACTGAATCCCAAGTGATACCAGGATTCCAAGTGAGTTGCAGGAAAAAGCCACCACCCAAATATTGTGCTACTCTGATTAAAATCATTTGATTTGCATGCCCAAACTGTATCAATACTTCCTGAAATTCCAAGTACTCATCAAACCTGAAATCCATGTAGATACTGAAACCATTGCCATGTAACAAGAATTGCCAAAACAATTCAAAGAAATTCACATCATCATCAAACTCTATTCTTAAATTAGATGAGCTTGGAAACCCTGATGCATGAACAGAATTTGTCAAAATCCTCACAATCAACTATAACAATGATTGCAAAAACTCACCATCAAACTACCAATCAGCTCTATCCAGCAGACTTACCCAATCAATTCTCTGTTGTTGGTCAGGAATGAGAACCTCATTTTTATACATACCTTGATTTTCCATTTCAGGTAGAGTGAATCGGCAATGGACAGCAATAACATTATCACAATTCAGATCTTGCATCAATATTCCACTGTTGGAAGAAGTATCTGAATCCCACCCTTCATCACTAGCATCTGGAGGAATTCCTTCATCTAACTCAAAAAATAAATTTTCATAGAACACATTTGCACCAACTTCAAATAAGGGATTATCAAAAATATGAAAATCATGCTGATGAAAACTTGAATTCTCTATTCTTTCAGGACAATGATCCAAGTCATGATTCTCTTGTATGAAATCAAGCTCTTCAAGAACTTCTTGAATTTCTTCAGCTCTTTTTTTGTTTTCTTGTTCCTTGAAATAGTGAGCAGCTAAGAGTTGATTTTCAGCTTCTCTTAAGGCCTCTTGAACATCAAGCAATTTAGCTTTTGTTTGCCAATTCAATTCCAAAGCCTCATCAACAACTTTAGTAGCCCTATCTCTGTCATGAACTATATTCAAAAAACCTATCTTGATTTCTTCCATAACATTCTTAATTGATTTCAAATTAGTAAGGGTAATGTTACACACATCTTGATTCCTTGGCACATTATAAATCAGATTTTCCACATGCCAATGAGTGTCATCAAGTTTCGACAAAACTTGAACCTCCTTTTCAGCAATTTACACATTTTGATTGCTCCATTCATGGCCTAGCAAGGCTGATGAAGTGCTGCTATGGGGTAAGAAGAAATCAAAAATTATATCAGTTGTGCTCCTCAGACTGTCACGCATTTGTTGTACTTTTCTACTCATCTCATCAATGGTACTCTCAAGATCACTAGCTCTTATCTTCAAATTGGTTTCAAGCAAAGAGAAATCAGTCTTGTGGCCACTAGAAACTACTTCTTCAGTGTCTTCCTCAATGCATGAATATTGAGAAATACTCAAATCAGCATTAGTGGTGGAAGAAATTCCATCTTCTTCCTTCACAAGTTTGGTTTGGAATTCAAACCAAAATCCACCTGAATTGTTGAGATGGAGGAGCAGATCATTAGCTGATTTGAGATCATTATCAGCAGACATATTAATAATCTCCACAGGTTTTGCACTTGAGACTTCCTTATGTGTATCCAAAACTGATGTTGCCTCATTGCACTCATCCTTAGTATGCATAGACAAATGCATATCTAAAGGTACTTTCTAAGAACCCGCCACAGAATCATTAGAAAACAAAATTTTATTCATGTCTTTAGCACTAGAGCCCACCTCACTTATCTGCACTGCCATCTTCAAGTTAGGCTTCAGCTTCCCCTCACATTGATTGAACAAATCTTTGATCAATTTATCAGCAGTAGAAGAAATCTTTCCTTCTTGTTCATGAATGTCCAATAGAAGAGATAGGACGGGTTGCGGAATGTCATCAACCTCATTGACAGTTAGAACTAGAATATTTCTCATGGCTGCAACTACATCCTCCTCTTGTTCACTCCAAGTTGAAATGAAGAGGTAATGGAACAAATCGTATATTTGATCTTGCATACCCAAATCTATCAGCAATATACCTGTTCTGAGTTTTCAAAATGTCTTCAATATAGCAGCTCTTTTGCAGTACTAACTGCTACCAGTTTCATCAAGATCCTGAAAGTTTTCTACAATCATGTGTAGTACTTTCCTCATAGTGTCATCATCATAGGCCATCAAGGGTGCCAGGATTCTCATCACTTCACTGAGGCATGAAATAACTAGTAGTTTGGTTTCTTCATCAAGATGCCTCAGCCAATAGGGCTCATTCAGAGAGCTCACTGGAGGTGTTAATGCCAATTGCATCACCTCAGAAGGTGACTGCTTCACCCGGCTCAAACATTGTTCCACAATATGAAGGATGCTCACTTCAACTTCCCTTGACTGGAATTCTTGACTGAGCCTTTTTCCTGCAATGTAAAGTGATTGTGCCACACTTTTTTCTTCATCAAAAGACATGACTCAATATGAAAAAAAAACAAATCAGTTTGTTTTCCCAACAAGCTGGCAGGTTCTCCGGCTCTGATACCAATGTAAAGACATGCCCTGTTCTAGTCTACAATTTTTTTGATTTCAATGTGCTTGACAGATTGTCATTTTGTCAAACACTATGCCCACTAATGTTTTGAGTTTCAGCTTTCGTGTATTGTTGTTTCCAATAAGCCTATTCAGACAAGCAGATAGTTGTGCCACCTTGCCTTCACATTGTGAGTCCGTACCCGGCTTATCGTCAGATAATCATCCCTGCTCCATTTCCTCATGCTCTGTTTTCTTGAGGAAATTGGATAGATTTAAAGAAGTTAGCTTAGTTGTAGTTAATGATCTGCGAAACCAGAAAATCCTTAGCTGCAACGTTTTTGGTTTTCTTAACCTTGTGCCTCTTCCAGCTGAGAACAAAAAGATAGGACTTAGATTACTTTTCTTTTCCATGCATTCCAGCACAACGAGGGAGCTTCCCCTCCTAATTTGAAGAGCACTCATTGCGTAGTGTACATAGCTGTCCGTGCACAAACTTCTGGCACCTGTAGGTATAGTTTTACCAAGAGGATCAAGATGTTAACATACATCCGCGGGCATGTAAAAAGTCTGTCCGCCAATTTGGGGATCTAACGCATTATTATATGCTCTTAAGGGACTACTCAAATGGCATATATTCTCGCTTGTATTATTTATAGGAAGCCTCATTCAATTGTGTCTGTATGCGGAATTTAAGTTGCCCAAGGAGGGTGGAAAAACGTCAGGGTTCAAGTTAGAAGAATTATTGCAGAAGCCAAGAAGGCTGTAACTGAAAGCCAGCATCATAGCAAGACATTTGTTACAAAGAGATGAAGCTGTGGCTTATTTTCATACAAAATCCCAACAAGACCAAAAATTCTAAAAAGGTTAAAGAGTGGACCTTTGTTGGAAATGAAACTAACCTCTTGTATTGAGTTAATGGAGTCTGTAGTGCCCCAAGATCTCAAGATAGATAAGCAGACCCGAAAAGTTATATCTCTGATTTGTCGAGATAAATATTTTGTTTATACTGAAATCTAGGGTAAAACTCAGTTTGCTGTTGTGCAAATCGCATACTGGCTATTCTTTAATAATGTATGTTTAGTCAAAATCGTGGTTTCTTCATTAAGATCTCCGATGACATCCTGGTTATTAACCCCTTTTATTTATTCATTGTGAAATGTTCATGCTTGTTGTGAAAAAAATTTTGAGTGTGACTCAGAGATGAAAAGAGAACTGCAATTTCGATGGTGAATAGTTGTTCACATCGATATCATTCTCTAATGCATGGACTGTGTTAGAGCCTTGACTTTTGGAGAGGGTTGGTTCTACATGCTAGCTGCATTATGCATTCAAGAAATTTGTAGTTGTGCAGATTGTCTTTTGTTGTGTTGAGTTTAGCACTCTCAAGAGGAGTAAAAGATGGAAGAAAGAGTTCTATCAGAATTCAATAAAGATAAGTTATTTATCCCTTCATTCTGATCTTTTGATATTTGCTACATAATTCACTTATTTGTTGATTTCTTTATTCATGTTTTTAATATTGTTCATAAATTCTTATTTGTTCATGCTATAACTTGAGATAGTAAACCTTGTATGATTCTAGCCTTGATATTTCTTTGGATAGTTATAAACTGTTAGTAATCTCTCTCTAAAACGCTTCCAAGACAGTTCGAGGAGCAAGAAAGTAATGAGAGATTGCACAAGGAGGAAGAGCTTCAGGCATCTTGTGAGGAAGTCATGCCAACCAAAGAAATGATCAAGCATGGAGTCACAACTTGCAGCCATGGGACTGAGTTGGTGGCTAGAGGGAGTTCACTTTCAAAAGTCTTCTTTGCAATCTCTGAGGCAGGGATCAAGAGGGAGTTATGTGACTCACTGAGAAGAAGTGAAGGTTGTAGTGTTGCAAGGCTGATGATAAACGTCCTTGGAAAACCTCTCCAGCTACTGAGAACAGAATTGCAAAAGATAATCTATCTGGATTTGACATTGGTAGCTCTGCAAACCTATTCAAAATAGTGTGATCTGGGTTGAAGTCGAGGAGGACAATCTTGAACTCTCTACAATATCAGAGGTGTGCTTTGGAAAACTTTCTCTAAGGCAAGCATTGCAGGTAATCTTGGACGAAGAGGTCAGAAGGTTGATGCAAGTACTTGAAGATTCAGCGGAAGCCTACTAAGCCTAGAGAAGATGGTAATCTAGTTGATTTGGGTCCTTTATGTGATTTAATTCTTACTAGAGAAGATCACCTCATTATCAAATGCAAGGAGTTAGCTTCTGAATTTGAAATGAAGGATCTTAGTTACATGCATTACTTCCTTGGTTTAGAGGTTTGGCAGAAGCCTAATAAGATCTTTCTGAGTCAAGGGAAGTACAATATTGTCATTCTGAAGAGATTTGATATGATGGATTGCAAATCCATGTCTACACCTATGGAGACCCCTTGCAGAAGTTGAAAGAGGCTGCAGCTAGTTCAGATCTGGTGGATCCTACCTTATACAGACAATGTTTGGATCGTTGACACTAGACTAGATATTTGCTATGCAGTGAATGCACTTAGTCAGTTCATGTGTGAACCAAGGCAAATACATCTAGTTGCAGCGTTATCCTAGATATGTGCACAAATTGATAAGGCTTATATTATTCTTTAGGTGTGGACTTGAAGCTACATGGATATACTAATTCTGACTGGGCAGGGTGTGTTACTAATCAGAAGAGCACCTCTGGATGTTGCTTCAGTTTGGGATCTGCAATGATATCCTAGTGTAGCAGGAAGCAGTCTTCTGTGGCACTAAGTACAACAGAGGTTGAGTATATTGCAGCGTGTGTGGCAGCTCACATAGCTACCGGAAGCCCCTCGGTGATTGTTTGACAAATCACGGAACCGACCGTCATCTGCGATAACGCTGTGTAAAGCCATGTCAACTGCGTTTCATGACAGAACCAAACATGTTGAGATCAAATACCACTATATCCGAGATATGGAATCGAGGAAAGCGATCCAATTGAAGTATATCAACACTGATGAGCAGATGGCAGACATTCTCACCAAGCCTCTCTCCAAGATAAAGTTTGTGTACTTTTGAGACAAGCTTGGTATTGTGGAGAATGAAGCCCTAGTTGAGAAGGAGTCTCAGTATCAGTGATCGTCTTTAATGCATTTTTCTTTGAGAGAGATTTGAGGTGCAAGCCCTTGTTAATGCATTTCTCTTTGAGAGAGATTTGAGGTGCAAGCCCTTGTTAATGTATTTCCCTTTGAGAGAAATTTGAGGTGCAAGACCTTGTTAATGCATTTCTCTTTGAGAGAGATTTGAGGTGCAAGCCCTTGTTAATGCATTTCTCTTTGAGAGATATTTGAGGTGAAAGCCCTTGTTACCACCCTCTGGGAGTAGCCATGGTGGATGCCATGTGTGTGACTCCATGACAGCATCACGTGAGAGAGTCCGCCATGATTTTCTTGTACTTGTGTTTTCACCCTCTAGGAGTAGCCATGGTGAATGTCACGATGAGATGATGACATCACATTAAGTGATGAGCACTTGTACACACTTACCATACATGGGAGCAGCCATGATGGTTGATATCACGATGAGGTGATATCTCTATTTTCCACACATGGGTGTATCCATTGTGGTTGACATCACAATGAGGAGATATGTCTTATACAGCTGGAAGTATCCTCCCTAGCTAAGAGGGAGTGTTGATGTTATTAAGTAGCGTCGGGCTGCTACTTCCAGACCAGCACGACTTGTTGAAGGCAATTCAAATTATAGCCTAACGGCTATTTGAATTGTAAACATCATATTTAATGAAGAAGTGCTTCATTTTATGCATTGCTATTTTGGCCGACATGAGAAGGTGCAACTTCATCTTGAAGTCACCTCTTTTATTAAAAAGACATTTAATATTCGGTTATTATTATTGAGGCCGACTCATCTCCAATCGGTGTTTTCATTGAAGAGGCATGACACTTGATCAAGGCCGACATCTTCCTTTGAAAGATCGCGTCCCTTGGAGTCTCCACTATTAGATAGTATAAATAAGAGATGATATTCGATCATTCAGATCATCCATTCATTTGTTCATCTTAAGTTCGATATTATCAAGTGCAGTGCAGATCGATACAATTGAAGGAGGTCAAATTATCAGCAAGTTGCATGATATAATTGCTGTGTTAGCATCTGTTTGTGGTGCTTATCCTTGGCCTTCATATTGGCCTCTTTTGTAAAGGAAACAATTCTTGTTGACATTCAATATATAAGTGATATATTGTTGCTGGGTTTTTCTCTGTCATGTGGAGGGTTTTCCTAGGGTATATTCTGTGTTGTGACTGATTTTTTAATTAAATTTCTGCTCTTTAATCTGATCATAAAAAAAAACAACAATGTTTTGGGAAACAATCATAGAATGGAGATGAAGTGAAATTTCACATTACACAATGCTTTACATAACATTTAATTTACTTGTTGTTTTGTACAATTAACGACCTTGGTAAAGCTTAGATAGTTACCATTAAAGATGTCAATTTAAGACATTCAAAAATTCAATTGTGTTGTATGAATGATCCATTTTCTATGCAATAATTAAAATCACTAGCTTCTGCAATAATAGGATCACAAAAAGATCAAATCACCTCACAAACAATCTTCTGCACTTATGGACGATTTTATTAATACTAGTTTGAAGATTTTTGGAACTGTGTATCAACAATTTTACTAATTTTAAGAATTTAAGGTATTTTAATTTAGTGAAATTGATTGTTATTTTTAAGATATTTAATAAATATTAATCATAAAAAGCATTAATTTATAAAGATAAAGATTAAGATACCGAAACTTGAAGTTGAACTTGTTTTTTCACTGTTTTTTGGTCTATGATATTTATTAAACTCTAATTTTGATTTATATATGATGGAAATCAACAATATGCTCTACACAATTAGTAATATATGTGTTTTTAAGAATATTTTTAAAACTTATGTATTTTAAAATGTTCAATAAAATTGCCGAGTTTTCCCCGAGTTTTTGCCGAGTCTCAAGTTTTAAAAAAAATTGGGCCTGCCAAGTTATTGCCGAGTCCAAGTTTTTCAACTATGCAATTAGCAAGAATGTGAGAAAGGACTTTGTCAAGGGAATAACGTCTTATTCAATATATAATATCTTATCATTGAATGCAATGTAAATTATAATCAACACTAGTAAAGTTCAAAATACATATTCTAATCCTAAATGATTATTGGTGACCAGTGAGGTTTGTATCTCATTACTGAAAAATAAGTAGACAGAAATGGCATTATTGTTTTAGACTTAACTGTATGCATCTACACACATAAAATCAAAAGTCTAGTGTGGAAATCTGATCTGAAGAGAATGCAAGCACATACCTATAACTCACAAAATGTGTGTGTGCGTGCAAGCTTATATCTAAGAAAGAATAGATTGGAGAACATACACTTGATCAACCTGACCAGTTGACGCACAAGCACACAAGAATGTTATATATGTCTGCCCCCTCAGCTTTACACCAGACCGCTTCATACTCTCCAAAATCTTTGTTTTCAAATTAACATGAAAAAAAGAGTCAAATGAAATAAAACACACACACACATATATATACAAAATGAAAATTGAGCAAGGTACCAAAATAAAGAAATCACAGTAAACTAGTGTGAATGAAAAGGCCAGTTTTTTCAAATTAGCATATGCACACCATCGGTTTATAGTCACTGTCCATTGCATGTGTACAAGATTATTCTCACTAGTTAGAATAATACTTGTTAGCAAATTGAATCACTGAAAATAATGCTTGAACTTCATAAAGTGTAAATGTAATGAGGACAAATATCTAACCACTTCAAAATATAAAAGAACACTGAAAATTGATTGTTATACATTAAGGATGTTCAGACCAGCAAATCTCTATTTCGAAAGACAGTTATAAAAAATTAAAAATTCATTGGAAATATAGTAACCTGAATAGCACAATTTGAATTCCTGCCTTTCCCACATGTTGAGATGATAAAATTGTATATTGTCGTCTGCAAAAGATAATGCAAAATACTCAGCCCGACATTCAAAATATTACATAGATGTCAGCTGGCAGTAATATCATAAACATGTTCAGGGAATTCCACTTCTGTTTTTGAGAAAATGTAAGCATGATGCAAAGCCTGTCCAAAATATACTTCTAAGACTAATTCCACATCATTCCATGTGGCTTATAATGAAAGAAGAATGGATGTCCCTCTTTTTTATTAATGCCAAGAAACCTTTGTTCAAGTATAGAAAAGTTTAACAAAAGGAAAATATCATGCTTGAGTCATTAATGAAGAAGGATATCTTTAATTCATTGTTACCAAACATTCACAAATCAATTTTAATATGAATTCTCCATTCTTCCATACCTTCTGTTTTATTTCTAGGAGATGTAGCACAGAATCCTAAGGCAATAGTGTAATTTTTTAACAGACCAACCTAATTCTGTAAAGCACCAGAAAAATAGAACATACAAATCATATACTGCTATAGAATTCCCTGTTGTATCAAGATTTCACATGTAACATACTATCTGCCCTTCTATTTATTATGTCTGTTATTGGCTCCAAAACTATTTCCAAATTATTAAACTCCACTGATATCTCGTAAAACTTCTGGTGGAAAACTGTGTATAGCGTTATTTGCATCGACATTTTGGATCACACTCCGTGATCCCTCTTCAGAAAAATGGATCACAAGAGTGTGATCCAAAACATTGTTGCAAATAAAGCTATACACAGTTTTCTACCAGAAGCCTTACAATGTCATGGAATGTGGAGAAATCATGTTTTTAATCCATTGATATATGTTATCATGCACTTTAACTGTAGTTAGACAAGTTTCACAAAATGACAGAATCTTCCACCTACGGAAAAAGTTGTAGGAACATTTTCCCATCAATATAATATAAAGTCCCAATTTGAAACCAAAACATGGACAGTATTCTTAATTGTGATTATTCAATACATTTTTGTACTTCAGTACTTTCAAGCTTTCAGCTATAGAATAATACATAAAATTTAATTAATAGCATGATTAAATCTCCTTTGATTAAGCAAGCTTGACTATAAATGTCTTTAGAATTTCCGAGATGTTTCAAACACAAAAGGTTTGTGTTACCATACATCAAGACATCAACAAAATTCTAAAAAGCATGGTATCTTAATTATTTCAGTGAAAGTTACAAGACTTGCTCCCACTTGCCCAGACTCAGCAAGTCCCAAGGTGAGAAGGCCTGAGCGACTCTCAAAGACTTAGACTTGGCAAAGACTCAGATCCCTTCACGACATTGAGCACCCCAAGGCAAAGACTCAGATCCCTTCACAACATTGAGCACCCCAAATGTAAAAGATCCTAAGAAATCACCATTCCTTCCACCCATGACCGATGCCACCAAACACAATGATTAAAAACACCAAACAAGTGAAAAAGCAACTAATAGAGTGTCGAATCTGAGTATCGAGTCCAAGTAAAAAACCAGCCACACAAAACCAAGCCAAGTCTGAGTCTTGTAACCATGATTTCAATGTTCCGTAAAGGTTTTAGGTGGCAACCTAGATGTCCCATGGACTTGGAGACTTGGAGCGAACATCCACTATTTCCAGGACTGAAAAGCTTGCTCCATGTAATGCATGAAAATTAAAAACATACATTAAGATAAAAAAAATGCTAAAAATCTCCAAAAAGCAAAAAGAGAACGATTGTCATTACAAATTCAGTACACTGTATTTACTTTTTAAATTTCATCTGCTTTTAGTTTATTTAAATTATTCTAATAGCTGTTCCCTTGCCTTCACCAAAATTGAAGAAAAAATTTACACTTTAAAGGAAAGTTATCCAATATCTAGCATTAAGATTATCTAATAACAAAATGTCATGACAGCCATCTTGGAAAAACCTATCACTGACATAAAAACACAATCATCTCCGTTCTCAAGGGTGATCAAACATGAAAGGAAGTCCACAGCGACTTGAAAAGGAGCATAGAAGTTGCATAGAATTCATGTTTCTAGTTTACAGATTACCTAAGGCATATGCTACGCAAGATCTGATGGATCTAATGATATCTATTTTTAGATATGAAAACATAAGTAGTTTTTCAAGACAGCCAACATTTTCACTTCTCCAAAATGTCCCACCATATTACAAAATATGTTTCCCTAAATAGTTTCTAGCATTCTTCTCCAAATCATGTAGAATCCATGTTTCTTGTTTTCAGTTAAGCAACGGTGCATGCTATCCAATATCTGATCTATCTTATGGCATCTGCTTAGAGACGAGGCCAGTAGAAGTACTTTTTCAAAACACCCAATGCTTTTCTTCTCCAAAATGTCTAATCACTTTATTAAGTGTGCTTCATCAATTTTTAGTGCTATTCACCTACGACACATAAAATCATCCAAGGTTATAGAATAGATCATTCTGGAAGTCGAAATCAAGGACTGACTCACCAGTTTTAAGAATTTAATACGTGTCAGCCAACTCTGTATATACTTCAGAAAACTCTCAGCAAGTTGTCT